>PVJC01017473.1:0-32440 GCA_004026665.1 Murina feae | reverse complement strand
CTTCCTCCTCCCCTTCCACTCTCTCTGGAAATCAATAGAAAAAATATCCTAGGGTGAAGATTTTAAACAAGTATATTAATAAGGAAAAAATTTTCAGGTTCATCATAATCATATCTAATTCCAGAGCGCCTCAATTCCAGGATACATGCTTTTTTCACATCTTAATATTTTTGAAAATGAGCTACATCTTAAAATAATATCTACGTTAAGTTGTGGGTATGCTCTTTTTTTAAATTCTGAAACACTATCGCTGCATCTAGCAATCTGTAACATATTCGACATGAGAAAATACACAGTTTTCACATAGTTTTTCTGTTTGCCAGGTTCTGCTAGATGCTTCTCATACACAGAAATCTCTAGTACTCTGATGTCCCTTGGGCTAGTACCCACAGCCAACACCCTTTTTATTTAAAAGAGAAGAAGAAAGGTGGCACCACCAGCCACTAAAAATAATAGAAAAGGGAATACTTGCTCCTCCAGTTCCTTCTACAGTAAGCATGGGCCTATGATTCAGCCTGGCCAATGGGAAGAAAGCAGGGAAGTCGCAGTTCTAAAGAGGCTTGCATTTAACTGATTAAGAGAACATGACCCCTTTTCCTCCCTTCTTCCTGCCTTACCTTTTAAGCATGATGGTACCAAGGCTCAGGGAGGTTAAAATAAACAACTCCTCCAAACAGTGCCATCAGCAAGTGGCAGAGCCAGAGTCAAATCACCCTCCCACCCCCAGCAATTGCCCAGTTCCTTAGGATCCAATTTCTTCAGTGCTAAAATGTTACTTCAGTAATAAGTATCAAACAACACAGATTTTATCAACACAATCCTTTGTGTACTAGCAAAATACAAAAATAGCACAGCACTCTCCAGTAGGCAAAAGCCTGTCCCATGTCCCACCCATGCAAAGAATCTTCCCAGAATCACCTTTCTCTCTTGTTGGAGTGACCACAGTTACAGCCAGCTAACATTCTGAAATCAATGAGCATGGCTTGTGCTCTTTGACTGATGAAAGATCTTTTATTATCTAAGATACATCTTTTATATGCCTCCCAATTACTTGGTTTATTTAGAACACACACACACACACACACACACATATATACACACACACAGAATGTACAGTAAAATCAAGGAAAAGGAAAACAGAAAAATGTTCACTACTTTTAACCCCAGAACATTGATCTTGCCTTAGCCAGAGAAAGTACATAAAGTAATGGATCTGTTCATATATTGCATTTTTATTACTGTAAGTAATTTCTTCCAAACCTCCATTAAAAATGTTAAAGAAATATTTAAAGAACATACATTTGGTGCAATTAGAAACCCTCACATACCTTGGACCAGATCTCAGCAAAATCAGAATTCAAATCTGAGGTCTTTCTGTCTCCAAAGCTGGCTTTAGGACTTCAGAAATTCTTAGTTCAGGAAGGTGAATGGAGTGACCACACAGTTGGTAAGAAAAAGAATTAAATCCAGCCCCCAGAGCTTGGTCCAAATGTGATCACCTGCTCTGAGTATGCATCATCCCAGAAGTGATGTACAGAAGAATGAGATACTCCTGCCCTCAAGAGCCCTGAATCCCTGTAGCCAATTGCAAGATTTAAACCAAATTAGCTGAAATCAGAGACATTATCAGTAATAGAAAAAAAATTTAAAAAGAAATCTCATGTGCCTCTTAAGATATTTCAAATTAAAAAAAAAAAACTTTTGATTTGATAAAATCTTCAAATACAAATGATCACAATAAAAATGACCAAAATGATAATGACCACAGTGGTGATACTTATTGACCACTTACTGTGTACTATTTAAATGCTTTCCAGATTTTAATACACGAGAGGAGCATTACAGCCTATTTTTATCCTAATTTTATAGATGAGTAAACGGGAAAGCTTAAAGAATTACTGAATAACTTGCCCAAATTTACACGTTAATAATCACTTTTATTTCAAAAGATCCTGCTGCTATCCTATAAATAGTTTGTTAAAAAGGGAAAACGACTCCCATGGGGGGTGATAAAGGGGAAGAGAGAGAGAGTGAGTTGTATCTGTCTCCACATGTTTGTTTGCTTTAAATATCATAAATTTTAATCAATATCAGGAAAAAGTTAGGAACTGGAAGCTGAGAGAAATGCTATTTGCCATTTCTTATAAATAAGTAAATCAATAAGGTGAAGAACAGGAATATTTTAAACAAAAGTTTCTAACATTTTATGCTTTAAGTAATTGTTATTTGAAAAAATTACTGGGGTAAAAAGTATTATTCAAAGAGCAATTAAATTTAGCCTATAGTGCCACTGAGACTAAGGGCATTTCAGCAAAAAGGATTTTCAAAGTCACAGAAGCAGAACTTAGGTACAAAGACCCAAGAGGTTCCATACAATAGAATCAAAGACCTACTTGGCCCAGTTTTCAAGAAGAAGAAAGCATAGACCTCATTTCCTCAAGATTCCGCTGGGATTGGATGCCTTTACTTAATTAACTACTCATCCGTGATACTATCTAAAAAATGCTGACCCTGCAGCTTTGTGCAGATAACTTGCTGTAGCCTCAACAACTCTATTTATTGGAATATCCATTTCCTTGTCTAATAGAGCCCAGAGTTTATATTCTACTTCCTCCTGTATGCGACAGCTGTGTTTCTGGGATATTTGTGTCCAATCATATATAGTCTAAAGCAAAGGAAAATACAAGCAGCAAAGAAAAAGGAAGAAAGATTCATTTCACTGTCTTTTAAAATAAAAAATGTACACTTATATAGAAACAAATATCACCTATAAAAATTAACTCAAATACTTCTTCATTTATTGATAACGAAAAATTATTGCCACAAGGAACTGATTTAAACAGATACATGGTCTTGTCTCCGCAAGTTTCCCTACCATATTACTAGGTTCTCGTAAGCAAGAGTTAGATTCAGAAACCTAGTCTTTACATGGGCTGCCAAGGCCTGAGGTGGGTACATAGTGCTGGCTGGGAATGAGCTGAGAAGATATGCTAAGGATGTTGGTCAGTTTAGTCTCTGAGGACCCAGTCCAGCGCCCTGCCCATGGTAGGTGTTGCATGAATGAGTTGGAGTTACCAGAAATAATGTCAGCATTTTCAAATTACTGCCATGAACACTAATTTAGACTAGCTTTGATATAATTTGCAAATTGTTCATTTTTTTCTCCCTTTAGAATGATACTATTTTTAAAGTTTTGCATATGATAATACTTAGCCAGAAGTAAATATTTAATCCAATCTATACTAAATAAAGCCCTTAACATTTTATATACAATCCGAATGCATATTGCCTAAAAATAAAATGTGTATACTGTATACACACATACACACACACACACACACATATATCTACTCTAATAAAAGAGTAATATTGAATTTGACCGTTTCTACAGGACACCTAAGCCACACCCACCAGCCAGTCAGAGTGGCTGTATGCAAATTAACTCAGCCAAGATGGAGGCTGGCAGCACAATCATGGAGGCGGGTGCAGTGCAGGCAGCAGGGTGAGCGGGGCGTGCAGGTCCGGGCCGGGGTGTGTGGGGTGGGTGGGGTGCAATGGGCGAGTGGTGGGCAGCAGGTTGGGCGAGTACAGACCAGGCTGAGGGACCCCTGAGTGCACACACCGGCTTGTAGTGTGTGTGTGTGTGTGTATGTATATACATACACATATGTACATACACACACATTTGGTATAAAAACTGGTCTCCTCAGAGAGTGCTGTTTTCTACATGGTAGCAGAGAATAGAGATTTATACAACAGAAGGAGGCAGGCACCTTAACATTTATCTTCCATCATCCCATCTGCTGAAATACATCAACTTTTCTTTCCCTTTCTCCTCACCTCTGCAGTCATGGCTGCCTTCATAGAATATAATAGCCACTTATTTTTTAATAGCATAGAACTCAATAACCTTCTGTTCATTATGCTTTCCCATTCCATTCCTATTGCAAAGCTTTAAAGTTGTTTGTCAAAAAAATAAAATAAAATTGTTTGTCAAATCTAAAATTTCTTTCCTACTTTTCATTGGGGAGATTGATTAAATTGCCAAAAATAGACTCCCAAACTGCCATAGCTCTTCTAGTCATCTTAATTATTTGTAATTACTTTTTAAATGTTCAGTTACTGATTTTCTGTAAAACTGAAGGCATCACACAGGTGAGCTGTCATTATTTCTTCATTCCAGCACTAGTCATAGAAAGGTAGCCACCCAGTCCAGTATTCCCTGTTGTCTTTCATATTTTCAACCCTGATTAGTATGAGCATAGCTGGGAAATAATTAATTTTATAGCGAGCAACATATTTTGAAACCTGCAAAGCCTTTTACTCTGGGACTTTAAGCCAACCCTTGCTTCTCCCTAGATAGCTCTGTGTACGTATGCAGTCATAAGCTGGAGCAGATTTTTTACTTTCCCATTAGCATCTAGCAATTTATGAACTTTTGATATCCATGGAATGGTTTTTAAAGAATGATTTTAATTCCCCAATGCACCTAGATAACTAGAGAAATAACAGGCAATAGATGAGTACTTTAGAAAGGAATTTAACTAAGAATTTAAAGCTTCACCCAAGCTGAAAGTAATCAAGAAAACTCTATAATGAGCTGACTTCAATATCAGCTTGGAATAACTTGTTTCATTTAGGTCACACAACTATCCTATGATGCAACAGGCATTATGGCAATTTGTAGATAAGGATACTGAAGCTGCAGTTCAATTCAGATCCAGCTACATCTACAACCTTGTCCATAGCACTACATCAACTCCCATGCAGAACTGGGGCCTCAAGTTCTCTGACACTTAAAATACCAGGTGGGTCCTTATATCCAGTTTAAACTTTAAAAAAATCTCATTTGAAGTTCTTATCATTATCCAAGTCATTTGAGTTCAATTTGTTACTGACTACATATAGATAGGTAATGATAGATCTGCAATATTTAACCATAATCATAAATAAAGACAACATATTTGGGAAATTAACTGAAAAATCTAATCTAATAAGAGAGTGATATGCAAATTGACCATAACTCCATTACACCTAAGCCACGCCCACCAGCCAAGCACCAGCCTGCAAGCCAATCAGAGCAGCTGTATGCAAATTTATCCATCCAAGATGGCAGCTAGCAGCCACAGAACTAGAGCAAATAGAAGGCTTCCATTGCACCAATGATGGAGGAAACTGCCTGCCTAGGCTGGCTATGGCCTCTGCTTAAGACAACAAAGTTTCGATTATATAAGCCATGGAGCTGAAGCAAATAGGAGGCTTCATTGCCTGCCTAGGCCTCCACTCAAGGCAACAAAGTTTCGATTATAGAAGATAAATAAACCCCAGAAACCTGATTCTAGCCAGCCTTGCTGGGACATTGGGTCAATGGGAGCAGCCTGAAAACAGCCCTCAGCCCCTCACCCAGGCTTGCCAGGCATCCCAGTAGGGACAAGAACCCTGAAGGTGCTGTGGGAAGCCTGAAAACGGCCCTCAGCCCCTCACCCAGGCTGGCCACACCCCCATGGGGTGAGGGTTCCCACTGGGGGGCTTGGCCAGCCTGCAAACAGCCATAAGCCCCTCACCCAGGCTGGCCAGTCACACCAGCATGTGGACATCCCCTGAGAGGTCCCAGACTGTGAGAGGGCACAGGCCAGGCTGAGGGACCCCCCCAAGTGCACAAATTTTTGTGCACTGGGCCCCTAATAAATATAAAGAAACTTTTATATCAAATAGTAATTTTTCCATAAGTTTCCATCAGTATTACCCATTATCAAAAGCATAAAATTCTTACTTTTGTTAATCCTGTACCTAAAGCTAAACAAAGAGACAATCAACCTATGCCTTCTGAACACTTTATGTAAATAATTTTAATTAAAATACCAGTTAGTTACCAATTCATTAGATATTCTGAACTCATGGTAATTGAGTATTTAAACAATAAGTCTGGCTAAAGCACCATCCTAAAAATATTGAGCAGAATTCACTAAGTGAAGAGAATTAGAAATGGATATTTTTCTCAAACAAAATTCAGATTTTATCAACTCGCTGATACAATTATGTATATTTATGACAAACACCTTTTATGGGTCATCAGAAAGAATTTAGCTAATTATGCATTCATTTCTAATAGCTAGCTTTACTACATGCCTTGTGACAGCTTTTGTCCCAGACAGTTTTTTTTAAGGATGCTTATAAAGCAAACAGCCTAGAAAGACAGAGTCTCTTTGCTTTCTGACCAGGATAATGAAGGGTAGGTAAGCTT
This sequence comes from Murina feae, assembly GCA_004026665.1. Lineage (NCBI taxonomy): Eukaryota > Metazoa > Chordata > Mammalia > Chiroptera > Vespertilionidae > Murina > Murina feae. The sequence goes on along the minus strand of PVJC01017473.1, from coordinate 26,196 downwards.
GTCAGCAGCACTTTATAAGCCTGGTGACTTCCTAGACTCTTTGTTCTTCAGCTGTGACACAGACCTGCTGTGTGTGAAACACCCACCTGCTCTGCATTGCTCTATGGGGGTGGGGAGCAAGGGACACCCCCATATAGGCAAGAAGCTCATACTGCTTGGTATGCTATGAGGAAAAAGTCTTTTGTGTCTGACCCCGGAGTTTTGGGTCTTCAGCCAATATGTATGAGACTTTGGTTGGCTGACTTATTAGCTTACAGGAAGGGTAAAATCTCAAAGCCTTCACTGCTCTTGAAATTATGTATGATTGATTATCTGCATAAGGATTTTCAGAGGCTCACTAACTCCTAAAGGAGTGCCTGTACCTCTCTATAAAGCCTGGAACTCACAGCTGCCACTTGTGCTTACACAATTATCAGGCAAAACCACTGAAGAATACCACATTCCTACAAGGCATTCTTGGGATTACCTGCTGCCCTACAGCTACTAAAGTGAAGGGGGTGGACAGCAAGAACCAACATTGATACAGAAATCCCCAATCATCATCTGATCCTCCCCTGGAGGTGCAGAGGAACAGGATTTGTATTCACTCTTAAAAGAGGTCCAGTGGCTCGAAGTGGCTTGACCTAGACTCTGCACTGAAAACCGAGGAAGCACACATAAACTCAGGGCTTTGAACCCTTGTCTCGACATGTTCGCTCTTTCTACTTCATGAAAACCAGGAGTCCAACAGATGGTTCAGCAAGTTGTTTGGTACAGAATGTCTCCCTCACCAACCCCTCCCAGAGAATGCCTGTGGGCTGTGTGATTCTGCCTCCTCCTGAGCACAGACATATCTTCACATCTCCTCCCTCCCCTGACAACCCCCCCCCCCCCGCCGCCGCTGCCCTGGCAAGCTCCTTGGCACCCACCCTGGTCCACTCACTGGCTCCCTCAGCCTCTACAATTGGCCCCAGGAAAGGCGGGGGGAAGGGGGCTATAATGCTTAGGAAGCAGGGTCTAGTGCCAGATGGTCTGGGGTTTTGAATCCTAGTTCAATCACTTATTAGTTATGTGATATTAGACAACTTATTTAACCTCTCTGTGCCTTAGTTTCACCATCTGTAAAATGTGAATAAATAATAGTACCTCTATTACAGGATAGTTGTAAAGATCAGATGAATTAGACAATTTCTCCAAAGAAGCCTGTATTCAGTAAATGCTATCTGTCACCACTATCACCAGTACTGTAGCTGCTCCAAGTCCCCTATGGACACATGATCCATTTTGGTTAGTAACCCAATTTCTGATTGTCAAGCCTGGTTTTAAATTCAGGTAAACTTTTCCAGGGTCCCCAAACATAATCCTACAAAACAACAATCTAGTCTGGCCTACTCTGCCACCAGAAACAATATATCAAGGAGAATATGACGCTCTCCACAAATATTTCTTGTTGCATTAATAAGTGAATTAGGAACTCGGTCTTTCAGAATATATATTCTGAAAGAGAAATGATGCTCTAAACTGGGCCATCTCTCCACTCCTTTTGTGAGTAAGTCCATCTGTTTGGCAGAATAATGACCTCTCCACACCACCCTCCACCCCCAAGTTGTCGACATTCTATTCCCTGGAAACTGTATGTTACTTTACATGGCAAAAAGGGCTTTACAGACATGATTAACGTTAAGGACAACGAGATGGGAGATCTCTCTAAACTATGCAAGTAAACTCAAGCTAAACACGAGTCCTTAAAAGCCAAGAGCTTGGCTATGGAGAATCAAAGAGATGACAGCACACCCCACCCCCATTGCTGGCTCTGAAGATGAAGGGGTTATATGTGTGGCCTCTAGAAACTGTAAAAGATGAGAAAATGGGTTTCCTCTGGAGCCTCCAGATAGGAATGCAGCCATGCTGACACCCTGATTTTGTCAGACTGAGACCTACCTGTATGGGAATTCTAACCTCCAGAACTTTAAGATAATAGGTCTGTATTGTTTAAGTTACTAAATTTGTAGTAACTTATTACTATAACAACAGAAAATTAACAAAGTCCCTTTGGTTTCTTCTACTAAGAAAAGACCACAACCCAATACCTGGGCATGATCCTGTGAGACTGAGCAACAGAAAAGCATGTATTAACTGGTTCATTCATTCATTGATTCACTCAGTGAATTTATTGAGCACCTGCAAATAGGTCAGATACTGCTCTGTGTGCTATAAAAAAACAACAGTAAGCCAGAGGGTCATGGTTGGCTCCTGTTGCCATGGAGTTTACATTCTAGAGTTAAGAGAGAGAGAGAAAACCAATAAATTTCTTAAAATGACTTGAAACAGTGATGTGCTATGAGGAAAATAAAATAAGCTGATGGGATAGAGAATGCACAGGGCAGAGCTGAGGGAAGGAAACCTTGGACTGGGTGGGGAGAAGGCTAAGAAATGATTTTGGAACTAAAATCATGAAGGTACAAGGAGTTAGAAAAGCAAAGATCCTAGTGAGCTCCTGAGCTACTAACCCATGGCTGACCTGGCCCTCGGAAGGGTACTGCAAGGGATGAAATATCTACTTTGAGAAAGTGATACTTATTGCTCCAAGGAACGTGCACCTGTGAATTGCTGTGCTCATTTTCCTGTCCTCACCCTTCATAAGCATTACTTTTAAAGCTTTATTTTAACATATTTATGAGCAATGTAAAGACAGCATTCTCCCATAGTCCCTCCATGTCATTCTCAGTGAGAGCACTCTGTGTTCTCCTTATCTGAACGTGGATGTGGTTAGGGTCTTCCCAGAGATGGCCAGATCGCTGCTATTGTGGTGGATTTCCCTGTGGCTGGCTGCTGCATGTATCAGTGATATTGATCCAGGACCAAAACCATTGCTCACCGTCACATCGAGCCTCTGTAGACCACACTGGCACCCCTGCACACTGAATTATGACCAAAAAAGAAAAGCAAAGTATGTTCATGGTGAGAAAATGTATAAAATTCTCCTGTCCTATCATGTAGGATCATGGAGGAAGGATGGCTTTTGACATCCAAGGCACACATACACAGAACAGGTAACCTGCTTGACCTACCGCAGAGTGCTACTCTGATATCTGTGGAAGATAGTGAAAACATCTCTAACTTTGATTAAGGTTGTCATAATTATTTCTCAATTATTCCTTTCAGAAGTTCATTTTAAAGATAGAACTAGATTGTCCAAGTAATCTGTGCTAGCCCAGAGTCCCCATACACACACACACACCCACACACCCACACACACACCCTAGAGAACTGTGCACGACCCTGCACTCTCCAGGAAGAGTTTCTCCTGCATCCACCTTCCCATGTGAGAAGGAGATTAAGCTGAGATACACAAAACAATTCCAGTTCTAACCATTTCTATTGTTCTGTATGTCAATAGAATGAACTTACAAATAGACTTACTATTAATAAAGCTTTTATGCTGGGGGAGTGGGGTGCCGAGTTAATACTTTGTGGTGATAATTCACTGGGTTTTAGAGCCAGAATACCTGAGTTTGATTTCCAGCCACCAGATAATAATATATAACCTTGAATAGAACATATCTCTGATGAGGCATCAATCCTTTCATTTTCTATAAATTGAGGTCAAAAGCAACAACCTTTCTGTCTCCTTCATAGGGTTCTCACAATTACAAATGAGACACACTTTGTGAACAAAAACTCCCTGGCCACCTCACTCCTGCGCTGCAAATACGCTTTGTTCATGGATTTAGCCCAAGTCCCAGTTCTCTGCACTCCACCCAGGGACTCCCTCCAGGCTGGCCTGATGGTTAGGGAAATGGGTGTCCTCCACAGGAATAGAGCCAGGGCCTGGTGCTAGATGGCCCTCTTTTCCTCTCTATTGCTCTTCCTCTGCCCCGCTGATCTTTATCGTTGCTATCTACAAGTCACAATCAACCCCCTGACAACATTAAGTGGACAAATAACTTCCTCTAGAATACCAACCTCAAGGCCCAGGCCTCAGGAAAACCATGTACACTCTTGGCCTTCCTCTTTGCAAAAAGGGCCACCAGGAAATAATCATTAGGCATCCCCAACCAGTTTTTTGCAGGGGTCAGCAAACTCTATCTGTTAAGGGCAAGATAATAAACATTTTAGGCTTAATAGGCCTAAACATTATGTCTCTGTAGTACATTTTTCTTTGATTGCTTTTTATACTGTTTTTAAAATGTGTAGACAATACTTAGCCTTTGTTTCTTGAAAAAACAGGCCACAGGCTGGATGGATCTGTCTCAAAGGCTGCAGTTTGCTGACCCCTGCTTTACGCCATGACCCTAGTTTATGCCACAACGTACTTGTTTTGCGTGTGTGAGGAGTCTGTTTTGGGTGAGGGGAGTTGAGGGGAAGTTAGTTAGGTCAGGGGAGGTACCTGGAACCACTGCTCCCTCAGGCACCCAGACCAGACCCTGTCCCTCCATCTCGTCTCCTCTGGCAGATTTCTTCACTCATGGCTTTCTCTCAAGGACCCCATCACTTCCCTCTACCCAGAATCTTTGGAGAAATCCTAAGTTCTGTCTTCCTGGCACATGTCTAGACCCCCCAACTTCTGTGGGAGAGATCAGTACACGTCTGAACTCCAAACGTGAGTCAGGCTCAGGTTCTTGCACTCTGGGCCCCTGAGCTCTATGTAAATCAAACATGAAGGGTCTACATTCCTAAACATTCCATGACAGTTAGAAGCCATGCTGCACACAATCCAGCCTGGAAAGATGCATCTCTGACCCACCCAGAGTATTTTATAATTTATTAGCTGTATATTTATCATCTTTTTTGATAATAGGAAGAGGAGAAAGGGTATGGAGGAACAGGAAAGAGGATGAAGAAGGGAGAGGAAGAAAGGGGAAGAGAAGCTACAGCAAAATATTTTGCCTACATGTTATTATTATTGCAAAACTATTTTCAATAGATACTTATATCAAATTCATCAAACTCTATCACATAATTCAAAAGCAAAAGCAAGATTCCCCACCATTCATGGAGTGAGTAGATTTGTTCTTTCTTTTGATCTTTTCCCCTTTCAATAGAAAACTTCACTTTGTTTCTTCTTGAATTTTCCCTATGTACCATGAATCAAGGCCTTTACAAGCTTATAGGGTGCCCAGCCAGCAAATGAGTTAGAAAGTGGCGCCCCTTCAGCTCTGTGTCTCGGCAGTGTGACCACAGAAGGTGCCTTTGCTGGGACAGGAGAGCAGTGGGAGGTTGGTCACCTCGTAGCCTGGCAGACGCAGCTATGTCTGCGGACACGTGTAGCTGAACAGAGCCAAAATGGATTCTCAGCCCCACTCAAGTTCCTCGCCAGGCTTCCCAACATGGAGACTCCCTGGCTGGGTATGGATGGATGTCTACTCTCAGCAGAGAATGTTGAACCCCCAAAGGTCTAAGTACTGCCAGATGATTTTCTTCAATTGCAGGAAGGAAGGTTTGGAAAGCCTCATTTGGGACTGGTAGAAGAGGAAAGAAGCTGAAAAGCCAGGAGGAGGTGACAAGGTTCCAACTGTCCAAAGGGGAAAGAACAGAAGCTGGTGGTCTGGAGATGCGCGAGGAAGACAAAATTTAAAGCTGCCCGGGAGCTGCCAGGCCAAACCCAGCCACAGATCGGGGGGATTGAGGAGAAAAGGTCATGTGGAATGGGGATGACTTGAGTTCCTGTATTTCAGTTGCCAAGACAACAGGCCTAACTGATGGCCAGAGAGGCTACAGAGTCTCTCTCTGGGATGCTCCTGCTGTCTGTTATGCAGGGCAGAGCTGACCTTCCACCTAAAAGCACAATATGCTGTTCTGATAATGTGAGGTGTGTTTACCAGCTACCAGGTTGCATTCATGCTTCAGACACACAAATTGTTCAGCATTGTTAATAGAGACAATCATCTACAACACCTAATCCAAACCCATTCATAGGACAGAGAAGTAAAAATGTTCTAGCCTTTAGCATTGGGCATAACTTCCTTAAACATGGGGAGCCCTTCAGCAGATATCTACCCTTCTAGTAGAGAATGCACTACATATTTTTCTCTGGAAACAAAGATGTTCCATATAAACTTGATAATGTATATTCCTTCAAAGTATTAAATTTTAAAGCAGCCAAAATTACTAGTAACCAGGGAAAGTACCAGTTTATAAATTATGTTCTCAACAGATAGTATACATTGTGAATTTGCATGCATATCAAATGCAAATAACCAGAATAGCATAGCATTAAGGCTTCAATTTTATATGTGCAAAAGATAGTAAATTCTAACATTAAAATAATTCTTCCCAGAAAATATTAACTCCCCACATGACTGTGGGATTGTCACACAGTCAGCTAATCAGGTTCACTGCACAGCTTGATAGGTCAACAACCTGCACCCCCACCTCTGCATGCCACCCACTCCCCAGGAAGAGCAGACAAGACCAATTGTTATCATAGGACAGAATTAAGGTGCTGATGTCACCTGGATTTTCAAACAGTTTTTGTAATTTAATAATTTGACAGGGAAAAAAAAGTACCACTAAAACTGCCACCATTGAATCACTTACAGAATCTCTCTCCATTGTAAAGATTTCAACTTTGAAGAAATGGGACAGATAACCTGACTCAGCTCTTTCACTACAGTGAAAAAATGAGACGTGTGATGATAAAACTTTGTCTGTCAACACCGTGGGCTATGGTGCCCAGCTATGCGGTCCAACACTAGTCTAGACATTGCTATAGAGGTATTTTGTAGATGTGATTTAACATCACCAATCTTTAGATAAAGATTACCCTGCATAATCTGAGTGGGTTTCATCCAGTCAGATGGAAACTATAACTTAAGAAAAACACTGGAGTTTGCAGAAGGAATTTTGCCTCGAGACTGTAACATGGAAATCCAGCCTAAATTCATAGCCTGCTGGTCTGCCCTATGAGTTTCAGACTTGCCACCTCCCACAATTGTATGAACCAATTCCTTAAAATAAATGTCTTAATACATATGTACTATACACACATATATACATATATACAAACACATGTGCATATCTATTGATTCTATTTCTCTGGAAAACCCTAATACAAGATTCCAAAGGATTTCTGGTTTAGAACTAACTAATCACATACACGTACACAAGATTATAGTTGATCTTGGTGTGTGGTGAGTGCTGCTTGATTTTTGTTAATGTAAAAATTAATGTATTTTTGGTTTAAAATTTTTTATTGAGATATAATTGACAAATAACATTATATTAGTTTCAGGTGTACAACTTAATTACTCAATGTGTGTATATATTGTGAAATGATCATCATAAAAATTCTGGTTATTATCCATCACTAAACATAGTTACAAAATGATTTTTCTTATTAGAAAACTTTTAAGTCTACTCCCTTAGCACCTTTCAACTATATAATACTATAATATTATAACACTAGAGTGGAATCCCTCAGCCTGGCCCGCGATCGGGGCCAATCAGGGCATCTCACCCGATTGGGACCAATGGGAGCAGGGTGGCCTGGGGAAGGGACCCCAGGAGGTTGGCTGTGGGAGGACACTGATCACCAGGGGTTGAGCATCTGCCCCCTGGTGGTCAGTGTGCATCATAGTGACTGGTTGACCTGGTTGTTTGGTCAAGCAGTTGTAACAGTCACTTAGGCATATATATATATATATATATATATATATATATATATATATATATATATATGCCTAGTGCACAAAAATTTGTGCACTTGACCTGTTCCCTCTTGCAGTCTGGGACTCCTCTGGGGATGTCCATCTGCTGTCATGCCTGGTCAGCCTGGGTGAGGGGCTGGTGGCTTTTTGTAGCCTGGTCAAGCCCCCCAGTATGGACCCTTGCCCCATTGGGGTATGGGAAGCCTGGGTGACAGGTTGAGGGCCGTTTTTAGGCTGCCCACAGTCCCTTCAGGTTTTGGATCCTACTGGGGTACCTGGCCAGCTTGTGTGAGGGGCTGATGGCTGTTTGCAGGCTGGCCAAGCCCCTCAGTGGGGTCCCTCACCCCATTGGGGTGTGGCAAGCCTGGGTGATGGACTGAGGGCCGTTTTCAGGCTTTCAGGCTGCCCACAGCTCCCACTGACCCAAGGTCCCAGCTAGGCTGGCTGGAATCAGGTTTCTGGGATTTATTTATCTTCTATAGTTGAAACACTGTGCTTTGAGCAGAGGCCTAGGCAGGTAAGGAAGCCTCCTGTTTGTTTCAGCTCTGTGGCTTCTATAATTGAAACACTGTTACCATGAGCAGAGGCTTAGCCAGCCTAGGCAGGCAGCTGCAATGAAAGCCTACTGTTTACTCTAGCTCCATGGCTGCTGGCCGCCATCTTGGGCATGGCTTGGCTGGTGGGCGTGGCTTGGGCATCCTGGAGAGACAGTTAATTTGCATATTACTCTTTTATTAGATTAGATAGACTAGAGGCCCAGTGCATGAAAATTCATGCACTCGGGGTTGGGAAGTCAGGGGAGGTGTCCCTCAGCCCAACCTGTGCCCTCTTGCAGTCCAGGACCCCTCAGGGGATGTCTGACTGATGGCTTGAGGCTGAGCAGAGCTCCTCGTGTGGGAGCACACTGACCACCAGGGGACAGCTCCTGCATTGAGAGTCTTCCCCCTGGTGGTCAATGTGCATCATAGCGACAGGTCATTCTGGTTGTTTCACCATTAGGGTCAATTTGCATATTACCCTTTTATTATGTAGGATAGGTTAACTTCAGAGAGGGAAGGAGAGTGGGAGAAAAATAGAAACATCAATGATGAGAGAGAATCATTGATCAACTGCCTCCTGCATGCCCCCCATACTGGGGATCAAACCCACAAGTTAGATATATGCCTGACTGAGAATCGAACCATGACCTCCTGGTTCATAAATCAATGCTCCACCACTGAGCCAAGACAGCTGGGTGAAATTTGTATCTTTTGACCACCTTCATCCATTTTTCTTTGTTTGTTTAAATAGCTCCAACACTGTAGGGTACAAGATTTTCTCTCTTTTTTAAAAAATATTTTTGCATGGGTTTTTTGTTTGTTTGTTTTGTTTTTTGTTTGGTTTTTCTTTTAGAGATAGAGGAAGGGAGAGGGAGAGAGATAAACATGGATGTGACAGTTGAACATCTATCGGCTGCCTCCTGCACACCCTCTCCTGAGGATCTAACCCAAAACTCCCTCATGTGACTTTACAGGAATCAAACATTTTGGTGCATGGGACTACACCCAACCAACTGAACCACACAGGCTAGGGCAATACAAGATTTTTTTAAATTTTTCCTTTCTGGTGCCATTTAAAGAATTTTAGTGGTCTACTCTAAGAAAAATAAGGGTGAATTACATTTGTAAAAGATGAAAGACTCATGAAAATCTTTCTGGTGGTTGAATATCTACTCAGCCATGCCAGTTTGGGGTTTGACGTTGCTGTATCTAGATTGTGAATTCTCTATCTTGGGGGATGAATCTGTCCTTTCATTTATGGCCTAAAAGTACAAATTATACTGTCAGTTCTAATGAAGCAAAAATCCAATTAAAGTATAGATCAAACAGTTTCACGGGTTTCGTGCCACTCTGATGACTCTTTCTCTGGTTCTTTTCTCTCTTGGCCTTCTCACAAAGCAGCTCACAAGCTCCGTCCAAGCCTCTTCCCTTCTCTGTGACATGAAATGTCACACACCCAAACCAATGACTGTGTATGCAGACAACCCCTGGCCCACACCTCCTTCCCTGACCACTAACTCTGATCACACACCTTTATATTTCTGTCCTAGCGAATCCTGGGAGCCAGTGGAATGGACGAAAGGGATGTAGCACATGCAACTGAGAAATGACCAATTTAGATTTCTATCTTTTTCCAACTGTTCCATTTCCACTATTCCACCACTTGCAAGCCGGAAAGAGAATTGACCTATTCCAGAAGGCATTTAGTCATCTGCTGTATAATATCCTGGATAGCTTGCTCTGTTTTTTTTTCGGGGGGGAGGGGGCTACTAGGAATGGGAGGAGTTCAAGGCAGCAATCTAGCTTTGACTAAAAGATATCTGTAACTTCTTTTAACTTTCTCTCTTTTCTATCAATCCTGTTGCCAAGTCCAATCCCTTCTCCCTCTTCCTTCCTCCACTTCAGTCCTTGCCATGTGCCAGCCTTCCTCCTCCTCAGAGTTACTTTCTAAGTCACAGCAAGAATCATCTCCTCCAAATGTCATTTTGATCACATCGCTGTTGTTAAATGCTCCAAATGTTTCAAATGTTTCTTCTTAAATTTCTACCCTGGATCTAAAAGTCCACCAGCTGACTCCCTTCTGTGTTTCCCTGACTCTCTCCCTTCCGGCCTGCTCCCTTTCTCACCCATCTGTTGAGCCCGCTCTGCTCTCCAGACTCTAACAAACCTCTTTTCCCATTACTCCCCCTAACAGGTGCCTGCTCTCCTTCAAATCTCCACTCAGAACAGATATCCCTCAACACAGAAAATGACCCTGTTCATTTTTCACTGGAAAAAGTAAACAACTGATGGGTTTCTTGATCCAAATAACGAATTCACCACGATTTTTCACTGTTCCTAATTCAGACCATAAAGTGGGGTCCATCTACAGCTCACATCCAGGAACTCCTGGGGCAAAAAGGAGGTAACTACCTGAGTAAACACTACCTTAATTTCACCTGAAAACACCCTATTTTACCATTCTTAGTAAGGTCTCACGTGAAGAACCTCCCCCCAGCGTAAGCTTTCCTCTTACAAATCCTTGTAAGCCTGTGACACAAGTGTAATGCATGCATATCACAACACATTTCACATTGTGATTTATGCACGTTACATAGTATAGTTATGGACATACTTTTGGAAAATTGTTTTTTAAATATTAAATAGTCATTAAATGGATAAAGTAATACTTTGTTCCTTATGGAACAGTAAGAAGTCATTCTAGCCCTTTTTGCAAGTATTTGTCATTGTAATCAGGAATGTGGGCAAAAAGACTGCCAATGTTTTCAAGCCTCACTGCAAAAAACGTAATTTTTAAAAAATTAAGACTCTAAAGTTCACCTGCATTAATCAACTGCTAATGCAAGCTGGGACTATTTCCTAGGATTTGAGTGGCTTAACATCATCAACACATGTCACAAGTTTCATTCAAATTATTCAGTGCATACCGTGCATTACGCTAAACCTCACAGAACATAAAACAAGAACAGGCAAAGAGAGTGAAAAACTAAAGGGAAAATGAATCACAGAGACGAGACCTCAGGCAAACAGTATAAAACCCTTGAGGGTGTTTTAAGGACATATTAGAGGCCTGAAAAGTGAGAACAAGTCAACAGGCCCATTAACTGAGCTGTGAATTAAAGCACCATTGCTTCCCATTTCAGCCTGAATATGAGGGCACAGAGGACCACTCCCTGTCCCCTCGGCAGAGGAAGCTTTCTCTGTGAATACTCCCAAGTGCCTCTCTTTTCCAGTTGACCTAGTGAAAGAGTGACTGTACATTTCCTAACTCTTCTCCCAAAACATTATTACTAACTTCCCTAGGAGTTTGTTAAAGGGACAGCAGGAAAACAATCAATTACAGGTTCAAAACAGAAGCAATAGTCCCCATTAATTTCAACTTCTTTTACTTACATTAAAAAAATGAAGTTTGCCATCTTTATATGAATTGTCATTTTCTTTATCTTAATTCTTAGGATAAAATGTTATAATACAACATGTAGGTAATTCATAAATAGCCTCCATGTAGACTATATTTTACAATTGTATACATTTTATTATCTCATCTCATGAAAACAGAGCTGAAAGAAGCTCTCTCAATGCCTAGAATAAGCCAGTCAGAGAAAGACATGATCTCACTCATCTGTGGAATCTAATGAACAAAGTAAACTGATGAACAAAATAGATCCAGAGACATAGAAGCATCGAACAGACTGTCAAACCTCAGAGGGAAGGCAGGAGTGGGTGGGTGGGAAGAGATCAACCAAAGAATGTGTGTGCATAACCCACGGACACAGACAACAGGATGGTGAGGGCCTGGCGTGGGGGTGGGGGTGAGGGTTGTGGTGGGGAGGTGGTGCAGGGTGGAGGAGGTCAATGGGGGAAAACGGAGACATTCGTAATATTCCCATCAATAAAGATAAATTTTTATTGTAAAAATTAGAAAAAAAGAAAATAATAAAAATGTAAGAGAATACTACTACTAATACTAATTTTAAAAGGTCTGGAAAATCTAGTATGATCACATGGGAGACTTTTTTAAAAAATAGTTTGTATTAATACCAATTTATTTAGTTGTAACTGTTAAATGATAAGCAGGTTAACTGCTTTCACCTCTTTACATAATGATTTTTGGCTCTGGTTCTACATCTGGAAATCACTGCTTCCTAAATGCTATCTCCTGGCACATTCTGTGCTCTAAACTGTCTCCATGTTTACTGACACCCTCAGCCCCAGGGAACCAGGGCTGGGGCAGCTGGCACTTCTGGACAGGTCCCTCTCACCTAGAATCCTTCTATTTTTATCGTCTCTACAGGAAAAATAATACAGTCCCCATTCTCCTGTGGGAGGGGAAGAGAGGCAGTTACCTGCGTGCATGCAGTTGGAAAGCAGATCTGAACTTTGAACCACTACTCCTAATTTTAATCCAATGGGTTCTTGTTGCTGAAAATCCCTGAGCCTTGCCGAGTTCATCAGTGTAAACTGGGCTGCTTCTTCCTGGCTCCACTAAATTAAAGTTCCCCTTTCCCGGGCCAGCTCTAAGCGACCTCTTATCCAGCTATACCCCAGACTTCAAAGTGCTGTAGGTTGTTGCCTCATGTCTTTGTTCTTCTAGGTGTGTGCCTTTAAAAAAAAATCCCTTAAACATGATTTTAATGGATTTTGGGGAATGGCCAGAAACTAAAATATGTATTCACCTTTAACTTGAAACCAACAGTCACACTTCATCCTTTTAAACTGGCATTGAAATGAGAATTACTCAATTTTTTTTCAACAGTAAAACAAGGCCCAATATTCAGGAGATTCAAGGTCTGAGGAAAATAGCAATTGGAGGATTTAAGTGAAACTGAATTTAATAATTGCATGTCCTTATGATCTAGTGTATCCCATTGTCCTAACAATGCCCATGGCATTATGGGAAGTCAAACTATGTCCTTATTTCAAAACAGCCTCTAAGAATTCTCAAATTGATAACCTAAAAAGGGGTATTCAGAGGAAAAAAAAAAACACTAGGAAAAACAGTGAAATGATAAGAGGCACATTCATGGGAGAAAAAAAATGGCTCAGTTTTCAAAAATAAATGGTACAGACATTTCTTCTGCCGAGTTTACATAATGTGTATAGATAGAAAGTGATCAATTAATTGAGGAATAAAACTTATTTTATACAGACTAAGGTTACTGGCATATGACTAATAAAAAAGCCCTCTTGCTTACAATACAGCTGCTTTAAGTCTGTATTCTCCCTTTTTATTTTTTCCCCTATAGTGGGTCATTAAGATTTTGAAATAGTTTTTTTTTTTAAATACCAGTTTAGTTCACTACAAACTTGTGAAAATAGATATAGTAAAATGTTGCATTTCCCAGTGATGCTCAGGTTTTTATGTTATATTCCTACAGAGATTGAAAATGCCAACATTATTGAAATAACTGCAGGTAAAGACACACTGCTATTGTGCATCTCCAACACCACTTAACCACTGAAATGATTATCTTCATAACATGGTTTTTTGTAATGCACAGTTTTAAGAAATCTACTAATACCTTAGGCTAAACTATCTCTGAATCAGATAGATGTAAATATGAAAGGAAGAATTCCAAGGAGAATGTTGTGCATGTTCAAAAGATGGGATGGCACAATGAAGAGACAAACCTGTCTGCGCCAGCATGCCTGGGCAGGAGGCTGGTGGGAGTTCAGTGTGGATGGGCAGTGGGAAGTGTCTGAATGCAGAAGCTCTTCAAAGCCATCTAGTGGGGAACGAACTCTAAAGAACAATGAGCCTATAACTTTGTAGACAAAGAGGGGACACTGAAGTTTTCTGAATAGGGAATAAATTCATCAAAATGATGCTTCAAAAATGTAATCTGCCAGTATAGGGCAGCAAGTTTAGTGACCAAACAAAAATAAATAAATAAATAAATAAATAATAAACAAACCAGCTCAGACCCTAAATAATGCAAAGATTCAGGGTCCCACAAAGCTGGCCTGGATTGCCCAGCAGTAGAAGTGTAAGAGAAGTCACTTCGGAGATAGTGCAATTGTAAAATCTACATTTACCATACTGTTAGATAGGCAAGTAAAAGGAAGGCCGTGAATTAGCACTGGTGAAAGGACTTACACTAAAGGTGTTTTTAAACTAAATGCATGCTATCCTTCAGTTTTTTAATTCAAGAAATATCTACTGAGTATCTACCGTGTGCACGGCAGATAGTCTCTTTTCATCATTCATCTCATTATCTTATAAGCTAAATATAAAAAAATCCAGTGAATTGATTTCACAGACTGATTGATGTTCTTCTGTAAGAACAACAGATTGATTTTTTTATAGACAGCAATACTAATTCTTCCATTATGTCCTCCTCTTTCTGTGCGCATAGTCCAATCGACTTCAGGGCCAACTCAATACAAAGAGCAGAAGAAAAGCATTAAGAGAACAAGGTCCATTAGGCCCAATATTGCCTCAATTACTTTAATTCCATTATTCCTGTTCATATCATTTCTTTAATCAATATCCCCTTTCAGTTTACCCTTTTCAAAATCACAACTAATAAGATTATGGTCTTTTGAGCTCAGTGGCAATAGACTTTCATAAATATATTTATGTGGTTGTCTGAATCTGTGGTTGTCTCCAGATCTGCAACTGAGAAGTCTTAAATTTCAGAGGCCATCTCAGGTAAAGAAGCAGAGCACTGTAAGGCAATGTAGGTGTTTTGACCTGTTAGGTCATTTGTCACTCACTGTCCAGACCTGTCACTTAATGGCTTTCTAAGTTTCTCCCCCCCATGTCTGAGCCTTAGGGCAGTTTAAATAGTTTTCAAAGTGAGCCTCCCTTCTGTACACAGCCCTTCTTTTTGTTTAATATAATTCTTCTTACCTTCACAGACAGTTATTCTGTCCTGCAAGAGTTTCATCTGGACGTGACATTAACCACTGCCTCTTTCATGTGACAACCCCTCCACTCCACCTCTCCAACAGCCTTGCAAATCAAAGGAACTCCGTCTCCCTCCGTTGTTTTAACAAATATCAATGCAGCGTCTTCTCTATGCAAGAAGCTGCACTTTTAGCAGAAACAGAATACATAATAGGTAGATAGCCCTCCCCTTCAACATGTGGCAGTCCTTCCACGAGTGCTACAAAATAACGGTAATATAAAGAAGCATGTGGAGATTGATGTGAAGAGTCCACTTAAAGTTCTTCTGGAAGTCAGACAGGGTAAAAGTACTTACAAGTGGAGAAAAGTTTCATAAAAGATATGCATTTGAGTAAGATCTTGAAGGATGGAACGATTGTGAAAGTGGAAGCTAAGGGGGAAAGGAACTGTGAGAAACAAAGCAGGACACTCTAGCTTAAGGAAAGAAAAAAACCTCTGAGATCTTCAAGTGCTAAGTTAGTAAAGAAGGCCTGACTTCCCTTTAGCAGCAGCAAGACCTGGGAGGAACTAGGCAGAAAACAAGCAGCCTCGGACACAGTCAGGGTGCTTGCAGCACACAAGCTGAGCTGATTGTGAACCTTGCAACTGCAATATGTAGACATGAGATAAAAAGGACGACTCACCAATATGTAAGGGGCTTCCAAGATTTGATTCATCTTCCCTCCCCCACAGAGCCTCATCCAGCCCAACATCATCCTCCCACTTCATGCTCCAGTACCACTCAATCATCAAGGTGTACACGAATACATCCAGACCCGTTCTGCCTCCCTACCAAGACTCCTACCCTCTATCTCCTTTGAAATGTTCTCTGTCCACCACACTGGTTCATCTGGCAATATTCTATTCCTTCCGATCTCCACTCAAGTGCCATCTTTTCTATAAAGCATTTCCTGACTCCTCCAAACCAGCTCAGTTGTTCTTCCTCCGTGTAAAGAATACTTAATATATAGCTCCATCATTGCAACCATTTTTGCATGATCACCTCCCATCTTTAAAATATAACATCCTCGATATTATCTCCAGAGCAATTTTTAGTACATGCAAGAAGGATAATACATGAATGAATGAATGAATGAATGAATGAATGAACGAATGAACGAACAAAAGAACGCACAAATGAAGAAACTGTATGGCAGAACAAACAAAAGAAAAAGGAAAGAAGGTCATAGATGACAAGGAAAAGGGAAGTAAAAATATGAAAGCAGCCCTGACCGGTTTGGCTTAGTGGATAGAGCGTCGGCCTGTGAGACTAAGAAGTCCCGGGTTCAATTCTGGTCAAGGGCATGTGCCTTGGTTGTGGGCACATCCCCATTAGGGGGTGTGCAGGAGGCAGCTGATAGATGTTTCTCTCTTGATGTTTCTCACTCTCTATTCCTCTCTGTAAAAAATCAATAAAATATATTTTAAAAAATATGAAAACATTATAGAAACTTGACACAGAATGCAGTGATAACTAAATATAGAGGAAGTAAGAGATGGAGGAGAATGCAAGTTTCTGAGCTCTCTGCCAGAAGCCCACTGCCCTTCTTCATTACTTCTATATTATCAGTTTAAAACCACTGAACATAAGCCCTGACCAGGTATTTAAGTTGGTTAGAACCTCATCCTGATATACAGGGTTTGATCTTTTGTCAGGCACATGCAAGAGTCAATCAATGAATACATAGATAGGTGGAAGAACAAATCAATGTTTCTCTCTTTCTTCTTTCCACTCTTCCTAAAATCAATCAATAAAAGAAATGTTAAAGCACTGAACATAAACTCATGGATTTTAAAGAAACAAAAATGAAACCATCAAGAGATAGAAGTGGAAGAAGAAACCAGAGAGAACAAACACCAAGATTCTTGGAGAATGCAAAACAAAAGTGAGCAATACATTAGTTTTAAAACTAGAGGTTTGATTTTTGGTTTGTTTTCTCTTTAATAGTAGAGACGTAGTAGGTACACATGAAATAGCCTACTTATTAAGATAATATTTGTTAGACAGTTATGATTGTAGTAGTGCACACTTTAGAGAACTTAGCAAGATATTTAAGGACCAGATTGCAACTAATCACTTAACTCTGCATATAATTTTCAAGGGGCTATTCCACCATAGCTCTGGTTTGGTCATAAATTAATTGTTTCAATTAGAATAAAACCCTAGACATTCTCACAAACCAAACAAGGAGATTCACATGGAAAGTTACAGAAGACCTCTAAGAGAGGGTAGTAAGCTTTTGAACAAAATGGCAAAGCAAGAAGTGGAGGTACTAACAAAATTAAATAAATAAAAAAGAAGTGGAGGCACTGGGGTGAAGTCATATATCTGTATATGGCATTTGGCAGAATTGCACTTTGGTGCATCACACACTCCATAAATTTACCAGTTTTCTTAAGACTAATGTTGGCATGGAAAATGAATTTTTATTTTATTTTTTCATATTCATTTTCTACTACTGGTCATCATCTTATAAATCCAGTGCTGTCTGGAACAGCAGTATCAATTGGCAATAAGATAGCCTGAAGTCCCACCCCCAGGAATAAGAAAGCTTCTGTGGGATTGGGAAGCCTATAAGCCAATTATTCCAGCCCTCCTGCTGTTCAGCCTTGGGGAGGCCAGAGCCTGAACTACACAGTCAATACCTAGATTTTGGTCTGTCTACACTAACCCAGGGATTGTAATGAACTCACCAGGTTCTTAAAGATGCTAGCTTCACTTCCAGAAGGAAATCTGCCACTGGCCTTTGGCTTCTCTCAGCAGAATGCTTCCTTTATTCTTTCTTGGAAGTCAGAGTAGACATTTTCTGAAAGCTCTCCCCTTACCGAAAATAAGGGTTTTCTAAATGAACATCTCTAAAAATGGGTCATTTGTGTGCTACCTTGAGATCAGTATCCTCATATTTTATCAACACTCAAATCTAAACATTCAAAAGATATAACTTCTAATAATTTTACTCTAAAGATGCATAGAGCAGAGTGAAGATGCCACTACAATAGATCTGTTTCAGGACAGCATTTATAGATTAGAGCCAGGGAACAAAACGGTAAATTTCATAAGTGCAAAGCGATGCAGCTGAAAAGAAAGAATGGCCTGCCTAAGTGTGATTTAAATGGCATTGAATTAGCTGGAAAAATATCTTGATGTACTGATAGAGCAGCATGTAAATTGGCAATTCAGCCTGAGATGCCAATAGAAAAAGCATGTCTTGCTCCCACGGAGGGCTATATTTTATAAAAAATGCTAGTTGGTATTGCTTTTTAAAAATCTTATCACATTTTATTGTTGTTTCACTTGGACTATACTAAAAATAAGAGTTCACTGAGGACAAAGGTCAGCATAACACCTAGGCTCACCTCTAGTCACTGCACTTTGCTTTTTAAAATCAAATTTTACCATGGCCATTATAGCCTTTGCCATTTAACCAATGATTCAGCAACATGTACTGTGTTCGTTTCCTTAGGGGAAACCAAAAGGAATTAAGTCTTCTTTCCTGGTGTAGACAGTGTGATGGGTTGAATTGTGTACTCCAAAAGTATGTTGAAGTCCTAATTTTCACAGATGTAAATGTGACTTTATTTAGAAAATGAGTCTTTGCTGATGGTCTAGTTATAATTAGATCATTAAAATAGTCCCTGATCCAATATAACAGGTGGCCTTATAAAAAGCGGACATTTGAACACAGAGAAAGACATACATAAAAGGAATTCCATGTGAAGACACAGGGAAAAGGTGATCATCTAAGGCCAGGAACACCTGAGGCTGTCAGCAGTGAGGGAAAGGCATGGAACGGATTTTCCCTCACAGCTCCTCAAAAAAACCAACCCCGCTAACACGTTGGTCTAGCCTCCAGAACCATTAGCTAAGTGTCTGATGTTTAAGCTACCCAATTTATGCTACTTTGCAATAGTCACCAGATTAGGTCACAAAAGAAGTAAGACCAATGACAAAACTGCCATGGTCAATAGAACTCCTTAGGTGGATCTAGCTACAGATGCTTTAGCTTAGTTAATGGGACCAAGTCAGGTCCAGTCGCTGGACCACAGACCACCACCTTCTACATCAGTTCAATCAAAGAAACTAATGGTTCATGTTCTTTACAAAGGCTGATCCAATGGGGACTGTTTAATCCTCTAAAAAATGATTAGAAAGAAACAGAAGCAATAAAGGTTAATGGAAAATTAATCCTGGTGACCTACTTGGGCAAATCAAAGTTGTAAGAGATGCGTTTATTTAAAAAGAAGATGCAAAGAATATTTAGAACAGCAGCTTCAGATAAGGGGACAGAGATAAGACTTTAATTAAAAGAGTCTTCAGTATTCACTTATTTACATAAATGCTGAAAAGATAAAAGCCTTCCGATAAGGTAATAAAGATGAAAAACAGTAATAATTCTAGTTAACCCTGTAGAAGATGGTAAGAGATTTCAGGTGACCATCCTGTCTCTTTACTGGCTGTTTACAGAGGCCCTATTGTAGGTACTTTGTCGATGCTCCCAGCTGCACATTAGTTCACTGAAATCACCTATGACAGGCACTCTGCACCCCAGGAGTAAGTGAGCAAAACACATAAAGAGAATGATGACAATGGTATAATTAAGCTGATTCACTTCTCATGCAGACATCTTGCCATTAGTTCTCATACAAACATCCTGCCATTAGTTCTGCCCATCACTTGCCATACACACCATCCTTTCACGTGAGCGTGGTGAGCTTTCTCTCTTCCATGTGTTATAAATATGATACAATGCTGGCTGCAGAGGGCCTACAAAGATAAAAGCCATCTTGTTAGAAAAAACTTCAAACGTCAAATTCAGAGAGCTGAACGTATGTGAGCGGATGCAAGGTTTTGCCTTCCAAGTGCCAGCTGAACACTGCCCTTTCTTATTTCCGGCCATTCCCACTCACTGCCCTCGGAGAAGGTCTCCACATGGTGCTAACCTGGTAACAATCAATAAATGTGAAGGTTGCATCATAAACACAACCCTGGAGCTGTCGACCTTCCACAGAATATTTCTGCTTTAAAAGTAGTCCTTGTTGCTGAAGTAGCTACACCAGGGCCAGGGCAGGGCCCCCCAAATCTGAGAAAGTCAAAATAAATAAAGCTGTATGTTAATTAAGGGCAGTATAACTTAAACTCTCATTCAAAGGAAGTTTGAGGAGCTGGCCAGCATAGGAGTATTATTTTTAAGTGAGGGAAAGAATTATTGCAAATTTCCAAACTGAAATGAGATTTAGAGACTTCTAAGTTTTCTCTCAGAAAATCTGTTGTGTTGCAAACTATAAAAATTATATCTCGATATTTTCACAGAATAAATCCCAACTTTATTTTCTAGAAAAGTTTTTGAAGCTTTGTTACTCGAGCCAGGCGCATGGACCAGCACCATGACCATCAGCAGAGAGCACACCAGAGACCAACTACAGAGAATCTGCACTGAAACAAGATCTCGAGGTGATTCCTATGCACATTATAACCCTCCCCCGAGGATGTGTTTTTCATTGATTTTTTAGAGAGAGAAAGGAAGGGAGAGGGACACACACACACACACAAACACACACACACACAATACACACACATCAATCATGTTGCCTCCTACATGGGTCTTGACTGGGGATGATTAAACCTGCAACCTAGGTGTTTGCAGTGACCAGGAATCAAACTTGCAACCTTTCAGTGTACAGGATGACACTCCAACTAACTGAGACCCTGGGACAAGGCTGAAAAGTTTCTATGCATCCGGCCAGAATCACACGTAATAGGTTGCCTGAAGCTTTAAGACTGTCCTCTGGTGTCCAGGAGTTTATGAAGTCACAATCCCTTTATTGTAGTTGCGTGAATCTGGGGACATACTAAACTCCCCAAAATCCACTGAATGCTGGCTAAATCAACTTTTCTTTTCCAGACGTGTAGGCTGGTTATAAACTGACATCTAAAAGCATAACTGATTCCAGAAGAATTTTGTTTTACACTCGAAAGACCAGCATCACAGGCTATTCATTCATTCCATGGCAGTTAGTGGACAACTACCTAGGTTTTCCATAATAACCAACATTGTGCAAAGAGCTCCAAGTCTGGTGGAGGACAGACATGACAACATGGAATGGTAGCTCCAATAGGGAACGGTCAGCACAGGAAGCCAGGGTGCAGAGGAGGACACTGGTGCGCTCTAGGAAAGTACTTGACCCAGAACTGGACTGCCAGGGAAGGCTTCCTGAGCTGAGCTTGATTTAAAGAAGTGGAGAGGTTTTTCAAGCAGGAGCCCACCTATAGGCACAGTGAGCGTGCTACTGGGTTAGGCCAAACACCCAGACCAGCAATGAAAGAGTCAACTACTTATTTAGAAAAAATATTGGATCATGGTTTTCCAGATTTTTTCAACTGTTTTGAATATTTGCATGCACAAGCTGTAAATGCGGCAGCCCTCGGGAACATTTTTTTCCCTTTCAACTCGCCTACCTGTAGACAAGGGGGAATGGCAAACATCAAATGCAAGAAGCACTGACTCAGAAGTCTGCTGAACACTGCAAAGAGACAGGCATAACAGAACTGTGCCTCCACATTTGCTATTTGATCACATAGAGTGTCAACGAAACTGCAACCAGCACAAAGAGAATCGCATTAAACTTAATACAAAAGTTAGGAAAATGTCTCCAGTAAGGGACACTGGCTATTTGGCAGGTGTACTGCTGAGTACCGCTGAGAGCAACTGAAGGCTCTCTGTGTCACCACCAGGTCCACTCCCCTCTCTGTGCCTGTCTCTTCTCCTGCATTTAAATAGTTCTTATCCTGTCTCCTTCCTCCTCCCTTTTGTAATTTTTCTGACTCCTTTTCCTTCTCCCTTACTACCTCCCAGTGCCCTCCTGTCTCTAATTCAACTCTCCTCTCTCCCTTTTCAATCTGCCTGCTATTTCACACCCTCCTTTTGTGAAAATAAGGAAATAGGAAGAGAAGCAAGGACAATCAAACATCATTCTACTTTCTCCCCTTTATCCCATTTCACTTATTTTTTTAAAATATTTTTATTGGTTTTTTTACAGAGAGGAATAGAGGGTTAGAAACAACGATCAGCTGCCTCCTGCACACCTCCTACTGGTGATGTGCCCTCAACCAAGGTACATGCCCTTGACCAGAATCGAACCTGGGACCTTTTGGTCTGCAGGCGACATTCTATCCACTAAGCCAGACTGGTTAGGGCCCCATTTCACTTTTATCCCCATATGCCCATTCCCCACTTCCTTGCTCTCTGTCCTTCCCTGGAGTGGAGTCTCTGTTACCAGCTCTCCCAAACACAGAACTCAGCAATGACAGGAGAGTTGCTGGACTCCTCTACTGTTCCATTGTCATACTTAGAGTTCTCAGATGCTCCTAACCTGGTGCCAACTCAACAACTTAGAGGGCAAACAATCCCTTTAAAAACGTAGTCAGCTAGATGTATGTATTTCTTCATTCCCATTTCTTAGCATGCTTTAAAAAGCAGGACAGTTCTTGAATGTTCAGCCACTGTGTTCAAAGGGTGCAAGGATGTAAAATATATTAGGCAACAAGATTTTATTTTATCCCCCGTTTTCCCTAAGTTCATTCCCTCTAGCACACCGTGAGTCCTACCCTTTTGTTAATCTTATCCCTCCTTGTGCAGATTCCCCAAAACTCCTGTAATGACTGAAATGTGCCTCATTATCAGCACAAGGCAAATGATTGACACAGGTGGGAGTTAGCAGGGTGCTGATTGACAAAGACATGGTGGCACACAAAAAGGCCCACTTAATGCCCCATGAGGAAGCCTTATAAGTAACAGCTTAGTAAACATATGAAAATTATTATAACAGAGAAAATGCCTGGTACCACTTCCCACAGGAAATGCACCTATGGAGAACTCTATGTGATGCAGGATAGTAAGAAACTAAGAAAACTCCTTGGTGAGTGAAATGGGGAAACTGAGGCAGATAGCTGATTCAAACTGGCCCCAATCGGCTTCCTAACTCACCTGCCTCCTTCTCCCTTGCACAACCACTTTCTGAAGCATTAAGCCCTGGGAGGACATACGGAAGGATGTTCAGAAGATGTCTGGTCTAATTAGTATATTACCCTTTTACTAGTATAGATGGTTTCATCACACCATTACACTTCTTCAGTGGTTCCTGAATTAGGTAGAGAGTTGAGGATTTGATCACAGGACACCAAGATTTTCTAAGCAAGCAAAGAAGGCTCCAGAATGGATTTACTTCAGAAAAAGGATTGTAATCCTATCTTTGATAAGTGGAAGAGTAGAAATAACAAGTTGAGCTGTCGCTGAATAGAACCCTAAGCGACCTAAGCTCTCTGGATTCACCTCATAATTCAGAAATCAGGTTTGCAGGTCCCCAAAACAGGTAATGCAAGTCATTCCATAGCAATAAACCAAGAGTTTAGAGGTAAGACTAGCCCAGCTGCAGTGATAATTTGTTATAGCTTGCTCAGAAGCTATTTTAACACACACATTTTATTTATTTTTAAATATATTTTTATTGATTTCACAGAGGAAGGGAGAGGGAGAGATAGAAACATCAATGATGAGAGAGAATCATTGATTGTCTGCTTCTTGCATGCCCCCTACTGGGGATCAAGCCCACAAACTGGGCATGTGCCCTGACCAGGAATAGAACTGTGACCTCCTGGTTCATAGGTTGTTGCTCAACCACTGAACTCTTACTTTTAAAAATGTATTTCATTTTGCATGATCAACAGAGTTTCAGAAATTGGAATTCATTTTCTTCATGTTTAAAACCTATGAGAGGTTTTTTGACATTAACGTTAACATTGGACTGAGATGGTATGCCTCCTTTTCTGGAGAGAAAATAACTCTTCAGAAATCTATCCAATCTATCAGATAGAGAGAACTTCCTGTGTTAACTTTCAACTCCATTGCCCACTCAGACTTAAACCAGTTTTAGCAAATGTCCCGCCTCACATCTGAAAAGAAGGACTTGACCCTACCCCGTGAAGAAGAAACTTTGATAGCTCCAGGACACATGTATTGTAATCCACAAAGTATCTTAGTAACACATCAATGGAAAAAGGAAGGAATAACTATTGTAAAATAACCCCCAGATACTACTCATATCACTACACTGCATATCGTGAGATCTAGCTTGTTACCATTCAGCAAATAGGGTTTTCTAATCAGCAATTGGAGAAAAGATAGTGTGGTTTAACCTCCTCCAACCTTAAATTTCATTTTGAGCATTCAAACAATATAGTTTCCTAGCTATATAAGACCCACAGTTCTATGACTTCAGACTGGTCTATATTTCACTATAAGTATTTCCAGGAAGAAACAAATCATTGCTTTTGCCTTCTGCATTCACTACCTAAATTCTAGAGCTATGTTTTGTACGAGGGCTTTAAAGATGGCACAGAAAAGTGTGGGGAAGGTGTCACCTCCCAAAGCCAGTCCTGAGTGCCTTCTCCCACTGTGATTCAGAGGAGACTTTTTCCAGATGACGTCCCTGTTCAGACTCACCGGAACATCAGCATTTTTGTACTTCTTATATTCTCATCTCAATAAGCTACTGCTTACAGGAGAATAAGAAATAAAGCCATTTCCTTCCATAATATTTGTGTGTATATACGTGTTCATCTCCTGTATCATTTCCAAGTTAGAACTCAAGATTAGGTAATCAAATAGTGAACTCAAAACAAGACCTACAGAATGGAAATAAATGAATGAAGGGGTACTCCTAGCAAAAACTTCCTCTACATTTGCTGAAAAATACAACCAGATAATCTACTTCTCGGACTCTGGATCCAGGCAAGCTCTCCATTAAGCAGACTTTCCTGGCCTGGCCATTGGCACTTAGTTGGTTGGGCATTGTCCTGTGTACCAAAAGGCTGACAGTTTAATTCCTGTCCTGGTTGCAGACTAGATTCTGGTTAAGGGAAGTGCAGGAGGCAACCGGCTGATTGATGTTTTTATTTGATATCTCTCTCTCTCTCTCTTCCTCCCTCTCCTTCTCCCGCTCCCTCTCTCTCCAAAAGAAAAAAATCAATGAAAAAAATAAAAACACACCAAAAAACAGACCTTCCTGACAGAGAACTAGGTGACTGTCTCCACAAGAGATGACCACTGCATTCACAGTTTACTAGGATAAAGCAATCACAGCTTCAACCAGTCATGAATAAGGCCTCTTTAACATTTTAATGGGAACATTAAACTTAGCTTTACTTGGTTTGGCCTCCCTAGAAAGTCTTATCCTTAGAGAATGTTTCTTTAAAAACCAATAATGGGAGAGAAACAAGATGGCGGCATAGGGTAGACAACGCATATGCAGCTGTGAACAACTATTTCAGAAAAACCACGAAAAGAACACACAGACACCACTCGCACCCACAGGACGGCTGGCTGAGTGAAAATCCTACAATTAGAGAAGAGTCTGAGACTCAAAGGAGTGGCGGAAGCAAAGTACAGAGGTACGGAGGTGCGCGCACGGGCTCGGGAAAGGGCTGGTACCGGAGGCCGTGGTTCTTTTCCAAAACGGAGAGAGCCACAAGCTCCCAGCGGCTCTGAACTCCAGTTCCAGGCGAGTTTCGAAGGTCCCACAGAAACCCAGAGAAGGGGGACTGATTGGCACCAGGAGGAAATCCAAAACGGGTTTCTCTCAGCGTTGCTTGCAGCAATTACCGTGGGACACAGAGACCTGGCGTCTCCCAGCGCAGGGCTGAGAAGCGCCATAGCTGTTTGCTCCGCCCTGCCCGGCAAACTCCCCGAGGCCCCGCCCCTCCCAAGTGCGTCAGAGGCTTCTGCAGCAACACCTCCTTAAAGATACAGGAGCCAGCCTCACCCAGTGGCCAGAGAGGGACTAACCTAAACAAAACAGTTCCACAAGGAACACACTCAGGGCAGATGCAGTGAGCATAAAAGCTCCATTGTAACAACTCTTGCCCCATAAGGGTGTCTCCAGCATAGAAGTTCTCCCACTGTAGACACAGCTGACTCTCGTAACCAAGTGGCTTAGAGGTTAATCCCTCGCAGTGATCGCCTAACTCAGCAAGGGACGCAGCCAAAATGCAGAGACAAAGACAAATGACAGAAATGGAGGAAAGAAAACGACAGGATATAGAGTTCAAAACCACGGTTATTAGGTTTTTCAAGAAAATGCTAGA
>PVJC01017472.1:0-32497 GCA_004026665.1 Murina feae | reverse complement strand
GGCAGTTACAAATAGTCACGGGATATAAGGAAAGCTTAGGGAATATAGTCAATAATATTGTGGTAACTGTGTATGGGGCCGGTTGGGGTACTGGAAATATGAAGGGGAACACTGTGTACGGTATACAATTGTCTAACCTCTAAGCTATACACCTGAAACTAATACATAATACAAAAATGTAAAATAGGGGACAAAGATGCAGTATAATGTCAGGTAGTGCTGAGTGCTATCTGGCAAAAACATTAACAATACTGCCCCCCCCCCCCCGCGCCTCCCCGCCCCCCCACCAAAAGAAGACAAAGGCAGGTTAAGGGTCAGAGAGTGGGGTGGGGTGATGTTAGACAGAGTGGCCAGGAAAGGTCTCCTGGAGGAGGCGTCTTTTGTGTACACTTGGATGAGGCGAAGGGCAAGCCACACTCAGGTCCATTTGTTCCAGATGCAGGAATAGCAACTGTGCAGGCGCAGTCGTGACGGGACTGTGGCGGCACGAACGGCACGGAGCAGACAGGAGTGGTTCCGGAGGAGGTGAGGTCTGCCAGGTCATGGGGACCCAGAGCAGGAGGGGCTTTAGTCTCCAAGAGGAGTTTGGATCTGATACCAACTGGCCAGAGGGCAAAGACCAGAGGTCACTCCCAAACTAGTTCCCTTTGGCACACTCAGCCTCTGTGCTTCAGCAGCGTCTTTTGGGAGTCATGGTAAGACTCTGGGGACACAGGAAATAAGGAGGTGCTGGGCTCAAATTTCCCTTCTGTGGTTACTTGCTTTAAGACTTGGGTCCAATCTTTAACTCTCTCAATCTTAGACTGTATTGCATGCTGAAGATTTGTTGGGAGGCGCAAGATGTGAAGCACCTAGTAGGAAGCCTGGCACACAGTAGGCACTCATAGGTGCTTGGTAAGCAGTAGCTACCATTTTCGCCCCCTCTTCCCTTTCTCAGCTGGTTCACTATTGGCTTAAACACGGCATCACTAGAATCCCTAAGACTCCACCCTCTTAGGGGACAGTGGTATTTTGTTATGTGCATTGTCTTCACGTTTCCTTCCTGAGGGGGAAAAGGAAAGAAACTTAATTATTGCTGAATACCAACCCCCAGCCTGGCACCTGGAACAAATGATTACATACCATCCCGCTGACAAGCCAGGGAGTGGGCACTATTATCCCATTTTATGGTAGAAAGCTGGGGGGTCAGAGGGACTCAGGGGTGTAATGACACAGCTCATCAGCGGCAGGCCTGCAGTCAGCCTGAAGCTGGCTGCTCCTTTTAGGGTTTTACCAGAAGGAAACCCAAAAGCGAATGGTTATGGGCTTAGCGGGACTCTGGGGCCCGTGCCAGGTCTGAATGTTGTCCACGTTTCTTCCAGGGAAGTCATCTAGACTACTGCCTAACTGCTGTACTGCCTCAGGCTGTCT
Organism: Murina feae; assembly: GCA_004026665.1. Taxonomy (NCBI): domain Eukaryota; kingdom Metazoa; phylum Chordata; class Mammalia; order Chiroptera; family Vespertilionidae; genus Murina; species Murina feae. Next base: position 31,087 of record PVJC01017472.1, on the reverse strand, counting down.
ATCTGTAAAATGGGGAGAAAAGCGGTCTCTACCTTACAGGGTTACTGTAAGAAAGAAATGAGATAATTCACGTGTACTTGGAGAGTAAGTCTTGCCTGGCATACACTAAGTGCTCAGAGAGTCTTAAATGTCATATTATTGGAAACTCAGGACCCGGTATTTTCTTAGTAATCCTTTCTGAATCAGACCCCAAAGCCTCCTCTTCCCTAGGCAGCCCCCAGGGCAGCTGGGGGAAGGCCCGGCAGATACCCACCCATGCTCTTCTCCACGGGCCCTGCACCAGCCTATCCTCTGAAAGATAAAGTTGAATTTCCCTCCCCACCTTGATTCGGAGCCAGCAATAACCCCACTCCAGTCTGAGCCTGTATCAGAAAAGGCTCTGGTGGGCCCTGCTTCTCTTGGGCTGCTCCCTGTGGGGCCGCCAGATACCCCAGAAGTTGAAGCACCAGCCCCTCTGGAGAGACTTGAGCACACCCAGACAGCCAGCATGCGGGGAAGTTGTGCTGCATCCTCCAGCCAGCCACCCTGAGGCCATGCAGAGCCCTGCCCGGCTCCCTCGGAGTCGCCCTGGAGCAGCAGGTCTTGCTGTGTGGCGGACTCCAGGCCCGGGCGCAGCTGAGGGCTGCGGGGCAGGCAGGTCCAGGGGGCTCCAGTGCACGTACACAGGGTCTGACCTACACAGAAGGGTGGCCTCATGCAAGGCTGCCTATGGGACCACCCTGGGACAGCTCCTGCCTGCTGGGCTGTGTGCATCTCCTTCCAGCGGTGTTTCACTGGCTTAGAAGTGGCCGTGGTGAGGGTGACCTCACAGAAATTAGAGAAAGCTGCACGTCAGGCTCCTCTCCCACCTCCCCAGAAATGGCTCACCTGCCAGGCACAGCTTCTGTCTCCTTGAGGGAGACAGACCTCACGTGGCCGCATCCCCTCCAGACCCAGGTGCTAAGACTGATAGACCGGGGGTGGCTGGCCCTGGTTTGCCAAGGGACTGGGTCCTCTGTTTCTTGCTTCTCTACTGCATTCTCACTCAGTCCCAGGTGAGCAGCACTCCTCCCATTTCATAGTTGGGTAAACTGAGGTCAAAGGCCTGTTGAAGTCCATGCAGCTAGTTGGGGACGAAGATGAGTCCATCTCAAGTCCATTGGGCCGAAGGGGCCTTAGAAAGCCTGTGTTCTGACCTCTCCTTGTCCGGGCTACAGAAGCCTAGGGCGCGAGGGAACTTATTAGAGTTTCCACAACAAATTAGAGAAGAGCTGGGATGGGAATTCTGGACCCCTGACCCCCGCCAGGGCTCCCCCTGCCTGCCCCCCCCTCCCCCCGCCTGCTTCCCTGCCCTGGCATCCCTTCAGCAGCCACTCCTGTCTTCTAACAGAACCGGGTTCCTCGAGTGCAGCCAGCAAACACCTTGTCGGTGACTCTTGCGTGTATGTCAGATACACGCATCATGTCCCTGACCCCAGGGTCCCAGCTCCGAGACCTGCCTCCCACGCTTGGCCTGGCCGGCCCGAGTTAGCCTCTTTGCCTCATTGCTTCTGCACTTTGTATTCTGCTTATCTCCGTGCAGAGTCAATATTTGCTATTTAAATGAATGCTGTTTGCCTGTGTTTGAGGTTTTGCATTTTGCCCGCATTTTGGATCAGGAAAGGAGAATCTGAGGTCACTGAGGTAGCCTGGAGCTCCCAGCAGCCACTGGGCCCACAGGGTGGCCTAGGGCAGAGAAGAATTCCATTCTCTTACTCAAGTTCACACCCATTCATCAAGAAGACTTCTCCTCTATGCCAACCTTCTGTAGGGTTGGGGCTGGGGAGCACACAGGTGAATCAGCACACATGTGGCAAAGATGGCTGCGCTCCCACCAGACCTCACCTTTCCCTGGGCAGGGTCTCCCGCCAGATTACAGTCCCAGCATCCACTGAGGCTAGAAGTGCTCCCGTGATGAAGTTTGGCCAATGGAATGTCGGCAAAAGAGACAAATGCCACTTTCCAGACCTGTCTCAGAATGCTCTAAAAGCTTCTCCATTTTCAGCTGGAATCAGAAGGTCCAGGGAGAGTCCCAAGGCTGTCCCAGACAACTAGATACATGTGGCTGTTCACATCGAAATTGGTTGAAATGAAGTAAAATGAAAAACCCTGGTCCTGAGCTGTACTAGCCACATGTCAAATATTCAGCAGCCGCGCGTACACAGAAAGCTCAGGAGGTTCTAATGGAGGCCCTGAAAGATCCCGTGGAAGGCCACTCACCCACCAGGGATATAATGTGGGGTCGGTGTGCGGGAGAAGTCAACTCACTAAGTTCAGACCTGGAGGGAGGGGTTTGCTGTTCGCGCTCACTCACCTACAGCCCTTGCCTAGAGGGGCTGCCCATCTAGGGGAGGGAGCCAACTCAGAGCAGCGGGCGGATCGTGTGCTGAGCAGGGTGCCTGGAGAGGGGCATGGAGGTCAAACCGAGACACGGAGGGAAGGTCGGGGAAGGCGAGGCCCAGGAGGGACAGAGGAGGATGCCCAGTCCTGAAGGTCTGCGAGGAGTGGGGAGGGCAGAGGGAGAGTGCTGAGGCATTTGCCTCCCTCCCTTGCTCCCCTGACCCTCGGGCACAAGGACCTCCTGCTGTTTCATCACCCTGATCCTCCTTTGGGGCCCATACTGGCCCCTCTCAGTTCCTCTCGTTTAGGAGAGGTGGCTTCATTGGAAAGAAGGAGGCCCGTCTGAGGTCAAATCATGTCCTGGCCGTGGAGTCTGGGGGAGTGGCAGCTGAGGCGGCCAATGAAAAGCAGGGGGTGCAGGCAAAGGCACAGGTGGGAAGCCAGCCCAACTGGTCTTTCCCTCACCACCACCAGGGAGAGGCTGGGTCACTGAGGTGCGTGCAGAAGAGAGGAGAAGTGAAGTGGGCTTCCCCACAGTGCACCCTGAGTGCAGGCAGGCTCCGATGCCCTTTGCAGCTGGAGTGAGCTTTGGTGGAGACGGTGGCTTCACCCCACAGCCATCTGAACATTAAGTGCACCACAGCCTCGGGCCCAGCCAGCAGCCAGCAGTGGGGAGCTTCACTTTATTCACACGTGGCCGGGAGAGCAAAGGGCCTGGAGGCACTCTGGGCCCTAGACCAGCCCACTGGTCTCTAGTAGAAGGGAAAGTAAGGACACAGCCGGACGATGGGGTGGACTGGGTGCAAAGCTCAGGACAAAGTAGGGATCCCCTACAAAAACCCCCAAAGTCTGAGGCAGACAGTGGTCCTTACAGGGGGCAGCTGGCCTGTCATGAGGGGCTGCCCCCTTCATCACCAGGCCTCCTGGACCCAGCGCCCCCTGCCCTAGGCCTGGCCTCTCCTCTTCAGGGCAGACTGGGCTCCGTCCTCTCCCAGTAGAGCCCCAGGACCTGGGGATGTGGGGACAGGAGGCAGGAGGCCCAGGCCGGGCGGCCACTCCCTCACAGACAGCCTTGCGCGGGCAGATGCCCGTCTCAGGGCTTCAAGCGCTGGTCCACTGAGGAAGGCTTCTTTGTTTGGTTTTGTATATTTTTAGCTACTGTTCCAGTCAGAATAACAGTAGGAGACAAATTATAACTCAAGGTAGAAGGACTTGAGAGGTTATTAAAGGAACAAAGTGAAGGCCGAAGTGTAGGTCACCATGAAGGATCTGCTCAGATCCCAGCAAGAGAGTCGAGTGGACGGAGCTCCTGACCGGGTTCCCGCCCGCTTCCAGAGCTCTTAGTCCAGCCCAGACACATGAACCGAGTGAGAAATGAGCTGAGTGACAGGCCGGGGCTCCCTAGCAACCACGCAATGCTCAGTGTCCTCGCTGTGCCTCAGTTTCCTCCCCTAGGAAACGGGGAGAATAGCAAAAGCTGCCTTTCAAGCCTGAGTGTGTTAACAAGTAGAAGGACCTTAGGAAAGTCTTGCATATATCGCCTCAGCACGTCAGTAGCCACGGGCACTGTGCTCGCGGACCCCCACCTTGAACCCACACCTCCTCAGGGAAGCCTCAGGAACCTGACCTGCCCGTCCCAGCCTGGTCCAAAGCCCCGCCCTCGCTGCTCTCCTTGGGGAGCCACACTCAGGTCTGCGTGACACATTCATTCATGTTCCAGGCTCCTCTTCTCTGTACAGTTGTTGGCTGTTTCCCTTTGAGACAGTGTGGTGCAGTGGAAGGAACGCCCCTTCTCCCACCTGAAAGGCGTGAGTGTAATGAGAAGAAGCGCTCCCCGAGTGCTTAATGCTCGGGTTCCCACGGGCACCAGGACGGCCCATTTCCTTCTCCTCCCTGTGGGCCGCAGAGCCTCAGGACAGGCGCTTCACCTTCAGACTCTGTGCCTGCAGTTCGGGTTACAAATCCCCACGTTTAACCCGAGTCCGGCTGTGGGGTGAACTCCAGGCCCGTGGACCAGGGACGGGGGGACAAAGGGGGGCTCTGGGAAGAAGGACTCTTGGGTCTAGAAAGCAGTGTTTGTCAGCACCATGGTAAAGTCCAGTTTGGGGTCACCCAGCCCTGTCTGAACCTGGGCTCAGCCAAGCACTGGCTGGCTGACCTTGAACATGTCCGTTCACCTCCCTAAGCCTTGCTCTCAGTCTCCATCAAATGCGATGGAAGCGCCAAGTTTGCAGGGCAAGGTTGGGAGTTAAAGTGAAGGGTGTGTGCAGCGCCTGGCACGGAGTCCGCCTCGGCACCTTGAGGTCCTGCTGTGATGAAGAAGGGGATGCATAGAAAACCATGTCCCCAGGGTGGGCTCGGAGCAGGTGCCGGTGGCTGGCAGAGGAGGGGTTAACGATGACTGTGTCCCCGGAACAATAGGTGGCCGGTGCTGGCTACGCTGCACTGTGATGATGGGGCTGACAGGGGCTATTTTCGGAGCCCAACCGCACGGAGTAATAGGATTGGAGCGGAGGCGAGCGTGACCAGAGCCGATGTTCTCAGCTACCGAGGCAACGGCCAGCAGGCTGCGCCAAACAAAACACCCCGAGCTGCTCCCCACCCCCCACCCCAACAGGTTTTATCCTGACCTTCACGCAAGCCACCCTCGCAAGCAGCGAGAGATGGCTTGTGATTTCCTCACTGTGCGCTTAGAGCCACTGCTCCCTCACTCTCGAGCTCTGGCATGTCCATGGCACAGTGGGGAAACTGAGGCAGGGGGTCTGGGTGGGAGTGAGCTGACTCCAGCCATAAACCGGGGTTCTTCATCCTTCTATCCGAAACCCTTGCTCAGGAGAGGATTCCTTTCTGCTCTGCATGCCTGGGGACAGTGTCCCTCTGCCCCTGCATCGCCACACTCACCAAAGTTGCTAAGAAGGGGAGAGCAGGGTATCCAGATTGGCATTAAGACCTGCTGAAGAGAGAGCATGGCAAAGGGCATCGGGCCATGTGCCCAGAGGCAAGGGGTGGGGAACAGCAGGAGTTTAGTCCCATCTTTGTGACACAGGCCTTCTGGCTCCCATGTCCCAGGTGTTGGCTACTCACTAGGAAGTGGCAAGGTTCCTTTGCCCTCTGTTCCAGGTGCCACCTTCATTCCCCCCTGCCCGCCCAGCACCTCCCCCAGGGCCCATCTGTCTCTGCTGCGGAAGAACACATTCAGAACAGGTTTGGATGCACATGATTTTCTTCTTTTCCTCCTGACCTTGCTCGTCTGCCAGAGGCCCCAGGGCCTCGGGGAGGAGGATTAGGGTTGAACACAAAACAAAAGAGAAAGTGAGCTCCAGGCCAGACTCATCTCCATGCTGACAGCTGAGCTGTGGGAGCCAGGCCCTGCTGCAGGAGAAAAGGTTCCTAAATTCCACATGGTGTCTTCTCGATATCGAGTGCCATGCCTGGAGGTCCACGCTGAGCAGTAGACTTTGAGCTGCTGAGGGGTGGAGAGGGTGCAAATGTGACAAGGAGGTGGGCTGCAGCCTGATGGGGGAGGGGCATCAGGAGGGAGTAGATGGGGCTAGGAATGTTGTTGGCTCCATAGCACCCAGTGCCATTGGCAGCCCAGGCTGTACCCCAGTGGAGGGGAAGAAAGAAGCTCCATAGGTCAAAGGGGTGCTGATGCTCCTCCTGCCTGTCCCCTACCATAGCAGCAGGGAGGAAATGGCAGGGAGAAAGGCTCAGGAAGCATGACAGGGGCCTGGACGGGCAGCCCCAGGCTCCCAGGTATGTGGAAGGGAGCCAGAGGGAGCAGAGAGTGACCGGTGACCTTACCAACGGGTCTGCTTTAGAGCCCAAAACTTCAGAACCACCACACTGAGGGGTGGGAAAAGGGGGCAAAGCCAGGCCTTTAAGCAATAGCCCCAAAGTGAGGAATGAGCACCAGGGCCTGGAGCAACCCCCTGTCTGGACTGTAGGGCTTTTGCCAGCACCATGGCCATCACCTGCACCCTAGGGACCAGGAGGCCCCCATGCTCCGCCATAAACATCCTGCAATGCAGCACAGAGGGAGAGGGAGCACTAGCGTCCTCCCGAGAGCCTGAGACAGCCTGTGAGTGGCTGGAAGACACGAGATGAACTTGAACTAGGAAGTTTAACTCTGACTTGTCCAGCAAGGTGAGGTCAGGCGGGTGTTGCTTGTGTCCTGTGTGGAGCTCCTGCCCCAGCTGCGCAGGCCCAGAGCAACCCAGGCAGGTGGCGTGGCAACCCCTGCAGCTGGGCTGGAGTTCACCCCAAAGCCATTCCTGAGGGTCAGATTTGCTGAGCAAAGAGAGTGTAAACAGGATTGCAGGGGGTCGTTCAAACACTTTGTGCAAACAAAGTTCCCCAGCCCCTGGGGCTCCCCTGGGAGCACAGATTGACAGCAGAACAAAGGATGCGCCACTTTACCCTTTCATCGACACCCCGCCCCTCCAGGCCTCTGCCCGCCCCTCAGCCCTCCCCAGGGCAGGGTCACCAGTTAACCTTGGTAAGGCCATGCTGAGAGTTCAGCCCTCTGTGTTGTCCCTCCCACCCCTGTGGTGAGTGGAAATGACCGAGGTGTCCGGGTGCCCGCCCGCCTCTTGTTCAGTGTGCGGCAGAGGTCAGCGTGGCCGAAGAGCAGCCCTTGTCGTCCGGGCTTGTCCAGAGGGGAAGAAATGGCTGATCTGGGGTTTTATGCTTCTATTAATACCCCAGCACAAATGCAGGCTGACTGGGCCTCCTCCTGCCCCAAACCCGAGAGCCGCTCCCTCCCACCCCAGGCCTCCCTAACCAGGCCCCAGGGGTTCCCCACTTGCCCAGGGTCCAAGAGCAGGTGCCAGCCACCCACTGAGGCAGAGCCTCCAGTGGCCCCGAAGCCAGCCTTTAGCAAGCGTTCCTGGTGACCTTGCTGCTGGCTGTGGAGCTTGGGCGTTCGGACCCAGGTGGCGCTGGGCATCTGGAACCCGGCTGAGTGCTGGGAACCAGTGGAAGGAGAACCGGCCCAGCCTGCAGTCCTGCTAAGTGCGGTCCGGAGCCAACTCCACTGCTGAGCAGCTCCTTGACCTTGATGAGATAACCCACTTAAAAAACTTGCGGACTGCCTGCCACCAGCGTGTTAAGAGGAGGAGTGAGGAAGTAGACGTAAAAACTGCTTTCCTGAGGTGTCATTCACATACAGGAGAATCCACCTGTTTGAAATGCACAAGCCGTGATGGCGATATATCTGACGGCACACAGTTCTACCAGTCACAGCAGAGCTCATGCCGACTCCCTTCCCTCTAGGCAGATCGCCCCAGCCCCCGGGCAGCCGGGCTCCTGCTTCAAGGTTGGAACACTTCTAGGCAGGAAAGCCCGGGAGATGGCGCAGCGCTGGCCTCTCCTTCGCCTTCCTGTGCCCCCTAACTAGCAGGACCACAGCCTAGCCAGGCACGGTGCTGGGCAGTGTCTGCGCCCACACCCTGGAGGGCTCTCGGCTAAATGGGTGACACCAGGGACAAGAATGCAGGGAGCCCGCCACCCCCAGCTCTCCCGCCACCTTGTCCTCACCCTGACCCTGAGGGCGAGCAGGGAGTGTCCTGCCCTTTCCCTGTGGCGCTTTCGTGTGGCATCTGGGCTATACAGGCAAGTCCTCTGAAGACCTTGATTCAGAGGCAGGAGAGGGGGAGGCCGGAGCGGGGCTATTTTTACTTCAAGATGCCCTTCAGCAGCGAAGTCTGCTCTTCCCTCCTTTCCTTGGGCCCCGGTGTCTGCACTCACCATGCTCTCTGGCACGGCTCCGGGATGTGTCAGCCTGCTCCTCTGTATCGGCATTCGAGCCAGAGGCACGGGACCGTGTGTGTATGTGCAGGATGTGGCTATTTGTGTATATGGCATGTGTCTGCAGGACTGTATACATACATGCAGCATGCACGCAAGGATGTTTGCATATGTGCAAATGCACATGTGTCCGCAGGATTCTGTGTGTGACTGCGCGTGTGTATATGAATATGCAAGAGTGCGCATCTGCAAAGACACTTCTGTAATTCTAGTCTGATTTCCAATGTGCATGCACACATGTGCCGAATACATGAGCTTATGCCTGCGAACATGCAAGGGTGTATGTGCAAGAGTATCTGTTTGCACAAATTCTTAAACCACAGCAGGGAGGAACCACAGCTCCCAGGCCAGTGTTCAGAAATGCAGACTGCCAAGGGGTCAGGCGGTTCCCACCTCTAGGGCTGCTCTGTGCCCTCTGTTTATTAATATTCTTCATGAATATTCATCAGTCATATTGAGTCCTGATCAGACTAAGTGCTTTGCTACATTATCTCACCTAATCACAACCTTAGGATGCATTATCACCCCATTTTACAGACGAGAAGTCCAACGCTAAGGCAGTAATAACTTGAAGAAGCAGAACCAGATCTGATTGGTTTCTAAGTCTTTGCTTTGTGTTCTCCATGTTGCCTGCCTACGACGATTGCAAACACACACGCTCACAGATACACACGCGTGCGCACATGCACACGCGCCCAACACATTTAATAGTTCCCACTTAGCGCCGGTGGGTTGCTATTGCCGTCTGGGAACTCCTGGGGTGCAGACTTTGCTCGGGACATCATTGGAGGTTGGCCTTGAGCGCAAATGCTCAACTCAGAATCCTTGTTCAAAAAGGCGGGCAGGGGGGCGGGCAGGGGGTTTGGGCACATTTTGCTGAGGCTCCCGAGGAGGAGAATGGCCGGGTGAGCTCAGCGCTCCATTCAGCCACAGGACACGCTAGTCCTCTACTTAGAGGCCCCCATCCAGCCCTGAAGCCTTGGCAAGAGAACAGCCCCACATGGCAGCCCAGATGTGAAGACCCCCTTGCCCTCGCCTGCTCCCACCAGCCTGGGAGGGACACAACTCTGTCCTGTCATTCCTCTGCCACCCAGACCCAAGCAGCTGCAGGGAGGGAGGAGGAGGGACCGGAAGGACTTCGAATGGGAGTCCCTTAAAAGTAAACAGCTGTGCTTCGTGCCTGTTGAGCCAGAGACTTGTCAACCCAACTAAACCATCCACTTCTCCTGTTGGCCATACAGTGAGTTAGTCCTGGAAATAGTGGGGCTATAAGCTGGCTTCCAGGGCCCCTTTGGAAAGCTCATAAGTCATCTCAGTCACAAATCAGTAAGTGGTGAGGCACGCACTCAGGTCAGAATGGTCCAGGGCAGGAGTCTCAGGCTCTAGGATGAGGGCGGGGTTGGCACACCACCTCTTAGGAGACTCCCAGTTCCCCTGCAAGAAGAGGGCTGTGTGCCCACGTTAGATGGAGAGCAGTGCCTCATTTTGCAAAGTCAGTGCAGGGAGTGAGGAAGGACCTAAGCCCTCTCATTCTCCGCCTCTTGCTGGCTCTCTGTTCTGCTGCTGGGAGGCAGCCTCCTCCTCTTCTTTCACTCTCCTCATGCAGCTGAGGGTCAGTTGGCCAGAGAGGAGGTCTCAACCTGTGTACAGAGCTCGGGAACCTGGGTCTCTGGTCTTGGCTCTGTCACCAGGCAGCTGGCGATGTTGGGTAATGCCTTCACTGCCCCCCAGGTCCTGGGCGCCATGGCTGCACACCCATTAGTCTAGGAGAAAATGACCACCAGCTGTGCACCTCAGGGCTCACAGAGCCCCTGTCCACCTCTTGTCCTTTGCCTTCGGGACTGAGCGGTGGTTGGAGAGGTTATGATGGGTCTGATGGGGGTGATCATGGTTCCAATCCGTGTGCCCTTCCTAGCAGTGCCTGTTCAATCCTCTGGGCAGTAGACCTTGGGAGTTGGGAGCAGGAGTGGTTTATTGGGGCAATGCCTGTGAAAACCTGGAGGGACAGGAGTGGGCAGGACAGCCTCAGAGCAACCTGCAAACATGACCCAGTCTCAGCCAACTCTGCAGGGAGTTCTGGAGCAGAGAGGACTAACCTTGCTCAGTCCCGGGTCGGGGCGCGGCCCCGGAAGTGCATGGCCTATACTGGAAATGGAGGTGGACCTTGAAGGATCTGCTCCCTCCCACAGCTGAATGGCGGGTTCTCTCTTGAAATGAGATGGTGGAGGCGTCTACACAGCTGCCACGCTAGCTGTGTGACCTCGGGCACATGACTACCAACTCTCACCCACCTCCTGGTCATGGATGGTGAACACACCTCCCCATGGCATATACAAGGCCCCTAGCACAGTGCCTGCTACATAGAGGTGGTGTGCAGTCGTCACTATGGCTACCACCATGTATTTAAATCATGGTTGGTGAGCTTTCTTTTCAGTTGTTGAGATTTAAGTCCTGGAGAGGAGCTTTCACTCCTATCTTCTCTCAGCCTGGGCTGTTGGCTGAGTCATAGGAGGCTCTCACCAGCAATGCCTAGGGGTGTGTGTGTGTGTGTGTGTGTGTGTGTGTGTGTGTGTGTGTGAGTGTATCAAGGGATGGGACTGGAGAAGACACAGCTCCCGTGGCACCTGATCTATTTCCATCCCCAGAAGCCAGCCTGTGTGAAAAAATAATTCTGGATCCATGGTGTCATGAGATGAATTGTTTTCCCTGAAAAATGCATATATTAGAGTCCTACCTTCAGTACCTCAGAATGCAACTGTATTTGGAGATAAGGTCCTTTGAAAGGTAATTAAACTAAGGTGAAGTCATTAGAGTGGGCCCTGACCCCATATGACTGGCATCCTTAGAAGAGGAGAAAACTCGGACACACAAGCACGGAGGGAAGATGGTGTGATCACACAGGGAACAGACAGACATCTACAAGCCAAGGAGAGAGGCCTGGAGTAGCTCCTTCCTCAGAAAGGCTCTCAGAAGGAACCAGCTCTGCTGACACCTTATTCTTGGACTTCCAGCCTCCGGAACTGGGCGACAATAAGTCTGTTGGTTACGGCAGCCTGAGCTGACTGAGACACCTGGCGAAAAGTGCATCTGCTGGAGCACTTTGCATTGCAAGTAAGATATGTGACCAAGAGTGGCTCACAGGGGCGTTCCATTACATGAGATGGCAGGAAGCCTAGAGGCAGAAGATGCCACAAGTGTGGTCAAGGACGCGGCCCCTTCCCAACCTGCACTCTGTCTTCCGAGCTGGGATTTTGGTCTTCGGGCTACTTTTGAAGGGTGGTCTGGAAGGGCCTCTCTGAGGAGATGACATTTGATCGAGACTTGCAGGTTGAGAAGATGCTGGCCCTGGTCGGGGCTTGAGAATGACCTGCTTTTATTGTTGGGGAGCCAGCAACTGCGCCCCACTTGGGGCTTGGGCTGGAGTGTTACTGGCCACTGACTTTGACTCCCAGCCCAAGGCCACCTTGTCCAGTGCTTGCCTTCAGGCAGAGCCAGGCATCCATCCAGCATAGATACTCATCAGATTTGACTGTTTTTCATTCCTGGCAACATCCGTTGAAGGATATGCAAATAAGAAAATCAACCGAATTTGTTTCACAAAGAATGACATTTAATCAGCACAATAAATACTTACATATATATAGTAGTTGGCTGCATAAAATGACAGTTAATGGAAAAGAAAGAGTAGAAGAAAAAGTTTGAAGGGCAGAGAAATAAAACAGGAGAGAACATGAAGAGACCCTCGTAATAGGAATGAATACAGAGCCAAGGGGTTTGGAGAGCAGAGGTGGTTTGTTCACTCATTCATTCATTCATTCATTCATTCATTCAACAAGCATTTATTGAGATCCTACTAGGGTGCAGGGACAACACTAGATGCTGAAAACATAGGAATGATAAAAACATACTGCCCCTGCTTACAGGGACTTCTCACGCACTGAGGAGACAGCCATGAGACCGTCTCACAGGTAAATATATGGTTGCAAACTGTAATAAATGCTGTGAAGAGGGCAGGAGGTGGAGAAGATTTTTCTGGAGAAACTGAGGAAGCAATAGGATCAGCAGATGTGCAGGACTTAATAAGGCAGAGAGATGTGGAGGGCTGGGGTTTCCGAAATGGGGAGCAGCCTCTGCAAAGGCCCAAGGGAGGCAGAAGCACGGCTCCCCGCAGCACCAGGAAGGCCCATGAGACGGGAACGCAGGGATGGAAGGAGCGGTAGGCAGAGCCAGGCCACACCGAGTCCACTGGGCCAGGGTGAAGAGCTGAGGACAGGATGAGAACTGACTAGAGACGGGCTGTGAGGGCCAAAGGAGGCAGAAACAGTCAAGAGGCCTTGGAGCTTGTGTGGGCAAGAGATGATGGTGGCCTAGGCTAGGGGTGGGTTTCTCCACCTTGGCACATCGACACTCTGGGCTGGGAGAGGGGCCGGGCCCACTGTTGTGAGGGGCTGCCTTGAGCCGCGAAGGGGGTATAGTGGTGGCCCTGGCCTCTATGCACCAGACACAGCAATGCACCTCCCTCCAAGTCATAACAATCAGAACTGTCTCTAGGCACTGCCCAACCCCCTCTTGGGAGCGCCCCTGTTGAGAACCTTGGACTAGGAGGAGGATGTACAATCGGAGAGACGTGAATGGCTTGAAAGGAAGTTGAGGGGGAAGTGAACAGGACGTGAGAGAGCAAGGTGCTGGGTCCCTGCAGACAGCTGTGTGGGTGCTGCAGCCGCTCACGGACAAGGGAGCGATGAGGGAAAACCCAGTGTGGGGTGGGCATGGGGAACGCCGGCCCATCTGGGGCCTCCTCTGAACCAGCGACGAGACCTCAGCATATTACTTCCTCTTACTTGGGACAATGTTGCTGCTACACCCAGGGCAGCAAACGTGTGGGTGCCTCTTGTCCTCCTGAGGCAGCCGGGACGGCCAGTTAGGTTCTCTGAGCCTGGGCACTTCTTTACCCAGCGCTCTGGACAGCCACCGGCGGGCAGAGAGAAAGCCCATTGCCGACCCTGAGCTTGAAACTGATTTCAGCCTTTCCAAGTGCCCAGTGCTGACACTTTTTAGTACGTGCCAACATGCTTGATGAGTTCTGAGCAACGGTGTCTGGAGCAGGAGTGAGGACTCCCAACCTCCAGGCCAAGTCGCATTCTCACTCTGCCATCTCCCCAGAGGACACAGCAACACAATGGGAGTTTCCCATTCCTGCCTCAGTGATGACTCACGCTGGGGCCTTAGGAAGTCTCAGGTGGCAGCCCCCGAGGCGCTGGGAGTGACCCTCGGTCTCAGCCTTTGCCTCGTCTCCCCTTGCTTCTTCATGGCCGCTCTGCAGCTGTCATCCCGCCGCGCGTGCCCTGCGCCTCATCCCTGCACTCTCTACCATGCCCTGTCCAATCGCAAGACAGAATGAAAGCAGATATTCTTTTTTTTCCATTTTTATTCAAAAACATTTATGCTTCCTGTTCATGCTTTCAAAAGCAGATGCATGAAATGTGAATTTTAAAATATTTGTCTTCCTTCCAACTCTAATGGATGTAGCAAGCCCACTGTTCGCATCACCCCATATTCCCCTTGCATGTAGAGCTGTTTCCCCAGGGAGCGAGCCTCTGGGAATGTGACTGTTGGAAATAGGTCTTTGCAGATGGAGGGTAACCAAGGTGAGGTTACCGAGTTAGGGTGGCCCTAGGCCGGTGGCTGGTCTGAGGAGAGGGAGAAGTGGACACGGACGCGGATGGAGACCCTGGCGATGTGGCAGAGAGCGCAGTGATGGCTCCACGAGCCCAGGATCGGCAGGGCTAGTCAGCAGCGCCAGAAGCAAGGCAAGACGCACAGAATAGGCTCTCCCTCCGGTTCCCAGAAGAAACCGACCCGCTCACACCTTGGCTTCAGACTTCGAAGTCCCTGTCTGGGGTCCTGTGTTACAGTTGCCCCGGGAAACCAGTCTGACGCTCGAGCCCAGGGCCCTGGGAAGAACTTGCATCTGTATCTGGGTTGTGTGTGGACTTTTCCTCTCCGGTTCAGTGACTTCCAGTGGAGATAGCCTGCCCCCCTCCCCATTCACCACCATTCGCCACCTCGCCCTTGGCCCCAGGCTGCACACCTGCTCTGAGGCCCCAGGCTCCTGGGCCAGGAACTTGGGGAGCAGGATGTGCCTTGAGGGCCCCCCAGGACGGCCCGCAGTGACCTTGGCTCCAGGAAGTCACCCCCTTGCGCAGGATCTGACCTGCACTTATCCCACTCGCCTCACTCTCCTCTCTCTGGCCCCAGCCCTGGATCCTGTCTTTGTTTAAAGTGTTATTTCGCTCATCATGAATGGGCCAGGTGGGGACTATGGCCAGTAGGGGAGGAGCCCTTGCCAGCACCTGGCTCACAGGTCTCCCTGAGAAGGGGTTCTTGGATCCAGACTCCACCAGGTCTCCCTGCTTGAAACCACCTAGCACCAGCACTCCTCCCTGGAAGTTCTTCGTATCATTGTAATTAGCTGATTTATTGTATCATTTGTTTATCAGAGTCAGCCTCCCAGATGGAGGGGCATTCCTCAAGGGCAGGACTGTGTCCCTGACACCTACCCTGCCTGGCACTTCGAATTGCTCTATTACCGTTCATTGAGGGGACGGATAACCGGATAAGTAATGCGACACCTGACTTGCAGAGCTGACTGATGGGAGAAGTGAGGCGATCATGTGTGAAAATGAACGAGAGTCATTTATGTTACACACTAAGACCACTGCGTGGAGGAGGAGCCGGTGAACGAACCAGCTGCCCCGTGGGTTAGCCTGGGTCCTCTCAGGAGGGGCATTGCCCAGGGGTTTGCAGCGCAGTTCCTGAGTGCTCGGGACTGACCAGGCATGAGCCTGTTGTGTTTCTCTAGCCCAGTCCCAAAGTGTGCGCAGAGTCCCCCTTGCAGGTAGACTAGGCCTGCCATTTACCAAGTTATGTATTTAAACATCATTTCGCTTTGCTTCACTTATGGGATAAGGTGGGATACCTGCCTCAGGTGCCTCTCAAGGCCCTGGCAGCTCTCCTCCCTCCCCAGCCCATGACCCATCACCCACCAGCAAGGGCAGCAGTCCAGGGCGGGAAGAGGCTGCTCATTGCTGAGGGCGAAGTTCAGACTCTGGCCAAAGGCACAGCACTCCGGCCCGGTGTTGCCTGAGGGAGCCAACTGTGCAAAAGGTCAGGAGGCCGTGGGGTGAGAAGGGGAGAGCTGACGGTCCCCAGGGACTGGAAGCAACAGGATTTCCTGGCGCAGGATGATTACTTTCTCACGTTACGTGGCCAGATTTGCTTCCTGCTATTCTTCACCGTGTGAGCATGACAAAGACGTTTCTTTAATGGGAACAAGTGAAGACGTTTTCCAGGGCACTGGTGAGGCTGGATGCAGCTGGAGTAAGCGACCTCACAGCTCCGAGCCTCAGTTGCCTTTTCTGTAACAGGCGGGGAAGGTGGGTGGTGAAATGCCGAATCAGGACTCACGGAGCTGGGTGGGGAAGTGAGTGGTTTCATGGGCTGTTCCGAAAACTGGAAAAGTGCCCTTTGAGTTTCCATCTCCTCCCACAGCCCATCCCCGGCCCCGGGCCCCCTTCCTCGGCTGGGAAGGCCGCAGTGATTCCACGGGGAAGCCCTCTGTCCCACAGGCTCCGGCCCCCATGTCCCCTCCACTCATCCGCGTCTGTTCTTTAAGTTCCTCCTCCACTCTAGCCACCCCTGCCTGAGTCCCGCAGTGGCCTGGTCTGCCTCCATGCCCTTTCATAGCGGCTGCCAGGACCTTCCAGATCCCAAGGCAGGCTTACTGCCGGACACCCAAGGCTGCCCTGGGATGCAGAGTCCCTCCTGCATACACCCTTTGCCCTTCTCTGCCCCGACCCGGGGCCCTGCTGGCAGGAGCCCTGACGCTGCAGGGCCAGTCTCTGCAGCCACACTGGAGAGTCAGACCTGCACCAGCAGGGCCCAGGTGTACCTCTCCGAGTCTCCGGGCCAAAGTTTATAGCAGAAGTGACCACCCCGCGCCCTGTCCTGTGTCCTGCCCGGGAGGATGCAGACACGGAGGAACCTCAGGCCTTCGACAGTGGCGGCACCCTCGGCTGGAGGTGCCTGGAGTTCGCAGCGCTGGGTGTGCGGACAGGCCCGCCAGGCCGCTGGCCTCTGTCCGACCTCTGCCGCCTCAGGCCTGGCTTCACTCCTGGCCCTCACTGCCGCAGCCACGTATCCCCAGATTCTTCTCTCCAGCCCCCAAGAGGAGCCAGCCGCCTGGAACGAGATTGCTGGCTGCCTGGGTGCGTCACTTACGGGTGCTGGGCCTCACTCCTCACCTGCGAAGTGGGCCTGGGGAGGGACGCTTTGCTCTGAAGTTTGTTGTACAGATAAAATCCGAGAGGGCCTGCTAAGGGAACAGAGTAGAGCTCCCACAGGGGGACCCCAAAAGCTCTTGGTCATGAGGGGGGCTCCAGCTCCATCAGCCAGCCAAGTAAAGGATGAAGGGACGGGCTTCCTCCCCAGCATCCCGTCTCCATCTCAGCGTTCACCGCCTGATGGTGTGGTTTCGGGAGCAGGACTTCCCACTTTTTTACTGCAAGTATGAGGACCCCGATACAGCGCCAAGTACAACCTCTGCTTCTCCTGTGTGCTCTCTCGGCGAGAAAATGACTTCAATAGTATGTGAGGATTTGTATTCCATTTATTACAACAGCATCTGCCTACGCGTGAAGACTACTCAGACACGGACGGGTGAGACACACCTGCTCTGCCCGCAGACAATGCTGGGGCCCTGGCGGGCTCTCTTCAGGCCCTAGCTGGGTGCCTGGGACCGGAACCAGTGCGGGCGCCAACAAATGAAGTCTTACTAGGATCCTGCTGCTGTTCATGCAAGAGCTCCCAACACTCCTGTTGGGGTGTTGTGTGATAAACCCGTTGTGCAGATCAGAACACAGAGGCATCAAGAGCTGTGTTAACTGCTAGTGACTAGTAGA
Source organism: Murina feae (assembly GCA_004026665.1). Lineage (NCBI taxonomy): Eukaryota > Metazoa > Chordata > Mammalia > Chiroptera > Vespertilionidae > Murina > Murina feae. The sequence continues at coordinate 13,961 of PVJC01017472.1, read as the reverse complement.
ACAGAGGTTAGGTATGGGCAACCCCATAGCCCATGTTTTCTGCACCCACCCTTCCATGTGACAGCTAATTACTATTCACCTTGTCTCCATGGCTGGGGACTGGGAACTCCTGACCAGCAGAAAGGTCTAGGCCACCAGCTGCAAGCTAACACTCCCCGAGGAGCCAATATATGTGGTCGTTTTGCGGCCATTACCTTGTTGAATGCTTCAGGAACGCAATGAATTGTTCTAGAGTGTTACAGGCAGGAAAATCACTCTCAGAGAGGTTCAGTGACCTGCCCAAGGTCACACGAGGGGGACCTGTGGGAGACTGGCAGGCTACTGTGTGTCTCAGGGTTCCTGTTGGCTCCTTGGCAGCCTGTGGACTTCCTGGGGCTATGATGGGGGTGGGGGTACAAAAAGCCACCTGAGCTATAAAACTTCCTTCAAAACACGGTGGGGTTAGCAAATTTAAAGAAGTTTTTAAATTGCCCCAGATCTGGCCCTACAGTAGGATGAGTGATTTGTCTCCTCATAAAATAATACAGGGTCTCTGGACTTGCCTTATTGAAGTGTAGAAAACTTGGCTGAAAAGGCATTTGGGGAAACAAGGGCCTTGATGGCCACATTGAAGAATCAGGTTACATTCAGGGGAGCCAGGAAGCCGGGGGACACTTCTGAGAAGGGAGGCAGCTTGCTCTAAAGATGCTCGATGAGGAACACCCTCCATGAGGGTGCCTGCTCCCTGCCTTCCGCAGCCAGCAGCTTCTCGGGAACGGGAGCTCCTGCGTGTCCCTTCAATAAGGGAAGGCAAGTGTGGGTAGAACAAGGCTGTTGTTTTTTGAAGTCTCAACTGAGAAGAAATGTTTAATGTGCCAAATATTGCAAACTCAATCCAGTGCACAGGTTCCTCATGCAGAGGCCAGCTCACCCCAGCTCACAGCATTGTCTTGAGCCAGGAAGTCAGAACGCAGCGAGCGTTACTCCCAGGAGCCAACAACTGGATGGTCCGACGGGACTTGGAACTACGGAGGGTCTGGCCTCAGCTGCTCAGCCCCCCACGGCCCCTCCCGTGTCTGGGGACAGTCACCCCTGAGGAGCTCTGCTGGACACACAGGCTGATAGTCAGAGCGTGAGTTTTGTTGCTCCAAAGCATCGCTGCTGTTCCCAAGAACAGGTGGGCTCTGCTGCCTCTCCAGAGTCCCCCGAACACTCCGAGTCTGACGCCATGGCCCGCGGGCAAGCGGTGCAGGTGCAGAGCGTGCCCTGTGCTGGGCAGACACCTGCCACCCTTCCTGTTTGGTGACTCTGAGCAAGTCACCCAACCAGGCTCTGCCTGGGGCTCCCGTCTGGAATTTGTGGAGAATGGGGGTTTGTTCCGGCCGCTTCGGGCCTGGGGCTGCCAGCACCGTGAGGGCATGTGGTGGACACGCAGGAGCTCCCGTTCCCGAGAAGCTGCTGGCTGCGGAAGGCAGGGAGCAGGCACCCTCATGGAGGGTGTTCCTCATCGAGCATCTTTAGAGCAAGCTGCCTCCCTTCTCAGAAGTGTCCCCCGGCTTCCTGGCTCCCCTGAATGTAACCCGATTCTTCAATGTGGCCATCAAGGCCCTGGTTTCCCCAAATGCCTTTTCAGCCAAGTTCTCTACACTTCAATAAGGCACTTCATAAATATTTAAAAGAAGAGTGAATATAAGAGTCCAGCGTTATGTGGCTAAAAATCTGGGCCCAGTTCCCAAAAAACGCCTAAGCTAATTGAGAGCAAGACTTAAGATACTGGAAAAAAGGAAAAATAGACACTTATTTTATGTTTTAATCAGGAACCAGTTCAGATCCCGGTCTAGTCCTGAGTCTTGCCCACAGTTCTTGCTCCGTCAGATCACATTTGGGGGTGCCATTCGTTAAGCACAAGACAGGCGCCACGAGTCACTAATGATCATCCCCAGGCCAGGAGGGGGTGGCAGTCTGCTGAGGATGCCCCCCTAAGCTCGTGTGAACACCTCTGCCATCTCAGTCTACACCCCACTCTGGTGAGAAATGGCGTGTTTGGGGGTGCAGTGAGAAGCGAGCTGCCTGTTAACCAGCATGATGACATAAGAAATGAGCTTCATTGCTGAAGACGAGGGATTGAAGACTTGCAGATGGGCTGTGTTATCTGGAGACACCCCCCAGCTGTGTGCACAGTGGAAGGAGTGGCGAGGCCTGGAGCTGGGCCTCCTGCTGGCGCCTGAAGCCTGAGCCCACCGCGGGGAGGATTCCCAGTCACCTGACCGCGAGGACTGTGAGGTAGCGGGATCCTACCCAGAACTGCTGTGATCACTGCTGTGGGTCGTGGAGGTGTGGCTGGAGCTTTCTGAAGGGCAGAGTCGAGGTTGCTGAATGCAGAGACCACTTGGGGTACTGGAGAATGAACACTTCTTTTCTTTTCTTTTTTTTTTTTAAAAAATATATTGATTGATTTCAGAGAGCAAGGAAGAGCGAGAGAGAGAGAGAGAGAGAGAGAGAGAGAGAGAGAGAGAGAGAGAAGAAACACCAATGATGAGAGATAATCATTGATCAGCTGCCCCCTGCACGCCCCACACTGGGGATTGAGCCCGCAGCCTGGGTATGTGCCCCGACTGGGAATCAGACTGTGACCTCTGGTTCACAGGTCGACACTCCACCACTGAGCCACACCGCTGGGCTAAACGCTTGTTTTCTAATGATCTCTGTGTGGCAAGATTTGGACTGAGACTTGTTTCCATTATAACCTGGTCATGAGGTTGTAGGGAAGGAGCTGACCAGCACTGACCCCAAAACACCCAGCCGTTGTACATGACTGAAGAGTCTTAGCCAGTCCATTTTCTTTTTTTAAATTGATTTCAGAGAGAGGAAGAGGGAGATAGGGAGAGAGGGAGAGGGAAACATCGATGTGATAGAGAAACACAGATTAGTGGCCTCCCACATGCACCCAACCAGGGATCAAGCCCTCAACCTTGGCATGTGCTCTGACTGAGAATCGAACCTACCACGTTGTGGTGGCACACCAGTGAGGGCAGGCAACTCATTTTCAATAGGGCCTCTGGCATTGCAGGCCTGTACCATCGGCCAGGCTGGGCTACTCTGCGGTCACTCTGTGTGGTTGGCAGATGTGAGTCCCTCCATGATACCTGAACCCAAGAAATGCCGCGTGCATGTATCTAATGCAATTACATCAGCCTCAGGACACCCACTCCCCGCACTGGACAGAAATCTCAGTACAGTCATTTGCTGGTACCCCAGCCCTTCATGGGGTGCTTTGGAGGCTCCCCAGCAGCCTCGGTTAGTGGTGTTGCTGCGCTGAACAGAGTCAGAGATCCCCACGTTGCCCCCTACTCCACACCTTTAGGACAGACCTGCCAACCAGGTCCGCCAGCCTGGTGTCTCCCCAGGGCAGCGTTGCCCTCCCAGGGGGGGCGTCTCCTGCTGACCCCTTCCCTGCAGCAGCCCCCCTGCTGGCCCTCACACAGGCACTGGGCCTCCATGCTCGCCCCTAGAGAGCCCAGCCCAGGCCAGCCACTTCCATGACAGCTGGTCCACCGGAGCGTTCCTGCATCTGTGAGGCAGGGTCCCAGCGCCCTCTCTGCTTTGGTCCCCTCTGCCTTCCTCACCGGCCACCTGACCAGGGCCACGGCCTTCTCTGCCACGTGCTGTACCAAAGCCACTGCTCCTTTTCTCTTCGGAACTTCGTAGCTGAGTCCTCTTTGTTGGTGTCAGACTCTAAACCTACAGGGTGACTGGCAGAGTTTGGAGCGTGGGTGCCTGGCTGCCTCAGAGAGCAATTCATCAGCAGTGCAAAAGCTCAGACAGCAGCACGTTTTCAGAAAATCCCCACTACGCAGGGATTGTTACTGAACACACAGCAAAGCCCCGAGGAGGCCGTGTGGCCGCCATCACCCCCACTTAACAGGTAAGGAAATGACTTAGAGGGATTGATTGTCAGTGAGGGGAGAGCGTTGGTTTGGGTTCCAGGTTCTGACTCCCACTCTAGAGTAGCTCTTAAAGTAACGGCTGACTACTTCTGGGCCTCAGTTTCCCCACCAGCCTCTCCCAAAGGCAGGCTGAACCCAGCGAAGCCGCCTGGCTTGTGGCAGCCGCAGCCATGGCCCCCAGCTCTGGCCTGCAGTGAAGTCCGCCCTGCAGGTGTTTGACACATTTATGCTCAGCCTCAGGCTCCTTGTCATGAGGAAGTGACCCTGATCTGGGGGCACCTTATCTTGGGGCTCTGCAGTCATAAATGAGCCGACAGTTCCCCAGCCCCGTCTCAAAGGTGGCAACTCCAATAACTACCTCTGAGATATCAAAGCGGCAAATGACCCTGAGAAGAGCAGCCCTGGCCAGCAGGACACACCGCTGCTCCTCCCTGGCGGCGGGCACATTCCCCAGGCCCCGCTGGCCTTTGAGTGCAGCCTCTGACACTGTATATCATTTTTAGTAGCTTCTGCGGCCCCCTCCTTCCCCCCTACCCCCACCCTCTGTGAGGGACCTTGAAGAAAGGATGCCTTAAGCTCGACCTAGTCTGTGCTCGAGCGGAGGAGGCGAGGTGGGAAGCTGCCCTTGTGTCATTTAATCTCCAGCCTGCTTTTTCTGCTGTTTAATCTCAGAGTGAAAACCACCAAAAGCAACTCTTTTTTCCCTCCTCGGACTGAGAGCCTGGTGGTAACACGTCACCATGCAAACTCGTTTGGCCCCAGGGCCTCAAGTCATAGAAGGCATTCCGTGGGCGGCAGGAGCCAATGCCCGTTCTGCTTGGACAGCGTATGCAGCGCTTGTCAGTTTCCCATGCGGCTGCCCTGTCCCCGGAGGGGCCATCTGGACTGAGGGACTGACAAGTGGATTCCACAGCCGGGCCCTGCCACTTAGCAGTTCCAGCCCAGCGTGGCCCACAGCCGCCCACGAGATCTTTCTGCACATTCCCACGTACACGCGCCACCGCCTCAGCTCAGGACTGCACTTCCGACGTGTGAACTCTGACAGCTCGGGCGGAGCCGGCCTCACCAGGAGGGTCCTCACCACTCCACGCTGCCTGAGGCGCCTCATGCTCTGGCTGTCCCGAGCCTTCCTGCAGGGCTCCCCACCCACCCCACATGGAAGTGACTGGTCTCTGTTCCAGGGAGACCCGGCACAATGGCACACCCTCCACACCCTCTTGCCTAATTTACTGGACTTTTAAACACATTTATTTACTGTGCTGTTGACACCACACCAAACATCTGGAGGGAACCTGGGGGAAATCCACCAAGAATTTACATGTTTATCTTGCACTGTAACTTTGAAAATCAAACCAGGGAAAGTTCACATGTCCAGCCAGTTTCTTCATCATGAACAGCTTTAAACCAACACGACAGCCCGTAGAGGGGCCCTCCTTGCCTCTCTCGCATGGCAGACCCTCACTCAGTGCCTGGTGAGCTCTCCTCTCCTCTGCAGATTCCCAGGGCCGATCCGAGCCAGGGTCCCCACTGCCCTGCCCACTGCCTGGAGCTGCCCTCACCTGAGCATCTAGGCACCACAGTGCTCCAGGCCCAGGGGTTGGCAGGTCTTCTCTGGGCCTAACCTGTGCCTGTGTACTGGCTCTCTGCTTTGTCACGCTGTAAGTCACTTCCTTTGCCCTCTCTGGAGCTCACCTCACCTGGTCACTATCAGTCACGGTCCATTGCCCAGTGCCAGTGACATTGAAGTTGTCAAGGTGGAGCCTCTCTCCTGACCCATCCAGCTCTCCAGCCGGCAGGACGTCCCGTCTCCAACCGTGCCCTCTCTGCCAGGCACTTCCCTACATTTGATCCTCGCTGAGGCCCACCCTCCCGCCCAGGATGGCCCTCTGCCGTGTGAATCCTGCCGTGTGAATCCTGCCGTGTGAATCCTGCCATCCTCCACACAGGGCCGGCCTCAAGCCACCTGACCTGTGTGGGCACCCCAGGCCCCTCACAGAGTGGTTCATGCTCTGCCGCTGCTGCCTGGAAATTCCTCGTTGTTTTATCTTCTATCTTGTGTTTTACATGGGAGGCCGATGGGGCAGAGAGCGCACACGAGCAGAGGGGACATGCACTGCACAGCTGGTTTTGCACCTAGGGTTCGTGGTGCCCCGGACCCCGGGACTCTGGGGGCCCACGGGGAGTGGGAGTTCGGGCACGGAGGTATGCAGCATGAGTACGAGATAAGTGTATTATGCCTATGACTGAGGGAGGGAGGGCGCGGGCAGCCTGAGAGGCTGTGTTTTCAGGGGTAGGTGGCCTTTAAGAACATGGAGCCAGAACTTGCTTCCAGTGCAGAGGAGCCACTGTGTTCAAGGAAACATGGCAACGAGGGGCCCTGTCACATTCCTTCTGACTCCACCACTTTCCTAGACCAGCCCACCACATATGCTGGAAACCTCGCCCCAAATAAAGGGAAAAGCAAGGCTGCCCATGTTCTTTTTCCTTCCCGTCTTTCTCAGCTGCAAGCTGGAGGTTATAGCACGGCGGTAAAATGTGTGCATAACAAGAAGTGAATGAAACAGCCAAGTTAGCGTTGTGGTGTGTTCCCACTGCTCCAGTAATAATGAAATACATATGCATGTACAGGCTACGAAATACAAACTGTATAATTTTGGTAACTCTGCAGATGAGTTAAGCTTCTTGTATTGACATCTAAAGCTGGCATTGCATGGTGTCAAGACAAGAGTAAACTGCATGCTAATAATTTAAAATGTTTCCTTTGTTTGCAAACACCAAGACAAGTTGAGAGAGAGAAAGCACAGAACAAAAGAAAAAGCTTTAACTCTGACACCTTTAGCGACACCTTGTCCTGCCTTTCCGTGGGGTCCCATCCTTGCGGATTGCACACCAGCCTGCCTTCAAGCACACGCAGGCGAGCCCCTGTGTAGTCGCTGCACCCACAGCCACTGCCCTGGCCTGGACACCAGAGCCCTCACCGCAGTGCCCGCTGACGTCATTCTCAATGACTCGTTCCTGCCCCTCCCTCTGTTGTCGTTTCTAATGACATCGGCCCACCCCACAGGGTTTTCAGGAGGCACATTCAGGCTCTGTAATTGGAAAGCTCACAACTGGCAGCTGTCATTGCTGTACTTACCTCACATCGTGCATAGCAGGTGTTCAGCGCATGCTTGTTGGATGCCACTGGTTGAACCCTCTGCCCACGCCGGCTCTTACACCTCTGGGCATTTTCAGGTGGCACCGTGGCCTGGGGCAGGATGGAGCACCGTGTTTGCTGGTGAAGATCTGGCTTCAGCATTTCATTCAGGAAACTCTCTCAGAACAGCACCAGGCAAGTCCTGGCATTTGCTCTGGTCTCCAAGATTTTGCCTGGAAGACAAACATGGCGGAGAGCTCCAGAATAAGTGTTCGAAGGCAACTTAGACAAATCCCCTCATTTCCTAACGGAGGAGTGGAGAAAAGGGAGGGCTAAGTAGCTCAGCCAAACTACAGATGAAGTGAAGAGTTGTTGCCTTCTCTTCCCCCATTGCCTCCTCTTCCTTGCCAGCTTCTTCATGTGGCCTGGGGAAGAGTCCCCGCCCTGTCTTAGGGGTATCTCCACCCTGACTTGGGGGGATCGGGGATGGCTTGTGACTCAGGGTGAACCAATAGGCATGTCCCATCCTTATGATCAAGGTGCCTGGTTCGAGGGCAAGCCCGAGACCTATGGTTGTCCAGTCGGTGTGAAACGGGGCCTTTGCAGGGTGTGAGGAGATGTGGCATCGGCTGCTGCAATCACCTCTGATATCCCAGCGGGACTGAGCCCGGAGCCAGCCAGTACACGCCAGGAGGAGGGGCAAAGGGAATGGCCGAGAACGGCACCGGAGGCTTGAAGCCATTGGGAGGCACTGGATCAGCCCATACCTGAAGCTGACATAGCCATGGGAGTTTCATTTATGTGAACTAACAAATTCTCTTGGTCAGTCTGTTGTTTTTAAAGCTCATTTGGGCATTTCTATTCCTTGCAACATGGATGGTACTGACAAACACAACAGAAAGGTGAGGAGACTCACTCAGGACACAGAGGCAGGTCTCGGGCCCAGCTCTCCCGACTCCCCGCGCACGGTTACTATAGCAATAACGCAGCCATGAGCCCCCAGTAGGCAGTTTTTGAAATGGCCATCTGAACTAATGCTACCGATAATAGGCATGGAGGTACCTCAGTGGGAGCAACAGCAAATGTGACAGAGACTCTGTGTTATCACCACATTGCGAGTGAGTCGAGGATTCCAATTGCTCTCCTTCCATGTGACACTGTCGTAATTCCCACTTAGAATCATGACAGTGGGTAGCACCCACTCAGGCAGAGTGTCCGCAGACCACAGCGCTGCTGGGAGCCTCCTGGGGGCCATCAGGAGGGAGCACGGGTGCAGGGCACGGGGCTGAGCTCAGGACAGCCTACACTCCATCAACTCCAAGTGCTGGGCCGTAATGAGCACTGTGTGGCGGAGAGCAGCGGACCTTGGCCTCCTAGAGGTGGAATTACAGTAACTAGGCCAGCCCCCGCACCTTACCGGCCTGCACAGCCACAAGGTGCAGACCCGTGGCCGCCCCACTTCTGCTCCCCTCCAGGCCACTGGGTCCCCTGTCCGACGACCTTCTTTCCTTGTTGAGGAGAAAGGCCACATGCCTGCGGTTGCCCTTCCCAGCTGGATGCTTTGACAAGTGCCAGGAGGAGAGGAAGAGCCCACGACACCTATCTGATCTCTCAAGATGCCTGGAGGGGTCTCTTCCCGAAGACCTCCTGACTGGGGGACCAGATGAAGGAGCTTAGGGGATACGGCAACTACACAGAGATTCTGCGGGGCCCCAGGGCGCCTTGGCAGGTTAACGGGCCCCTGGTGAGCTGATGACAGGAGCCTCTCACCAGCTGGAAGCCTGAAGCTGGCAAAGCTGGGGAGCCCTCTGGAGAGAGGCTGGATCCTGATGGCAGGCAGCTGCGGCACCGGAGGCCATGGCATGGAGGCCTTGGGTCCGGTCCCAGGGACTGGAGGCAGATGCTATGCTCCCAGGAGCATTCCTACTGCAGTTAGCAAAGGTTTCCTTAGTTCTTTTGATGAGTCCCCTGGTCAAGTCACCTTAATCTACCGGAGCCTCTGTTTTGCCATCTTAAAATGGGTGTGTCACCTGTTAGGGGTGTTTTGGGTGGTCACTGAGCTCATGGACCTGGCACAGGGAAGTGGGCTTCAATGTAAGTGTCCTGCCCCCTCACCCTGGCTCAGCTCCCTTGCCTCCCTCTGGTTTCCCCACCCCATGCACTCTCTGCCTTGTGCAGGCAAATAAGCCACATGTCTGTCACTAGGCCCCAAGTCTTCCCAGCAGACATTCCCTACCACCGTAGCAGTGCTACCAGCTCCAGGGACAAGATTGCACCACGGGGCAGGCTTCCCACCGGGAGGCTTAAAGGGCCAGCTCACAGACTCCTGGTTCCAGCTGTGGAGGGCCTCGGGTCCGGCCAACCGCAGTGACAGCAGGCCTGGCCTTAGGTGAGCCTGAGCGTGTTAGCAGCGGCGGCAGCAGCCGCGGAAACAGACGAGCAGCAATCCCATGGAGAAATGCAATGAGATTAGAAGGTCAGACCCAGGCTCTTTAGCGAGACTTACTTCTCTTAGTTTCCAATCTGGGTGCTTCTCGGCTATGAGGCCTTACGCAGTTAGTTCCTTTCCTGCCCACCTCAGCCTCCTCAGCGCACATGTGTGGCAGTCCCACCTGCCTCCCCGGCCTGTGGGAAGGACACTCCGTCGACAGCACCATTGTTAGTTATCAGGCGCCCCCCACGTGCATCGCGGCACGGGCTCCTCTCCCGTTTCTTGAGAAAGGGACTGTTATTCCCTCTCATTCCTAGAGAAGGAACTGCCACTGTGCCTCTGGCTTGTTTCAGGTGCTTCATCAGAGGTCACTGTGGGACCATGGGCATTTGCCCCGCGCACCATGCAGGGCAGGGGTTGGGCTGGGGCCCGGGCATCAGAGGTCCTGACTCTGTGCCAGCCACTCCCTCCCGGCACGGTTCGGTCACAGACACAGGACTGCATGTGAGCTGATCTTTGTGGAGCCCCACTGGCTGAGGGAGGTCCCTTTATCTTGCCAGCTCTGCCAGGATCCTTACTGTAGAAGAGGGAACTGAGGATCAGAGAGGCCCTAACCCTGCCCAGGTCACACCGCGGGTGGGTGTGGGAGCCAGGAATCGAGCCTGGCTGACTTTGAAGCTGGTATTCTCTCCTCACCAGCCAGCAGGTATGGCTCAATCTAAAGCATCCCTCATCCCCAGAAAAAGAACAAAAGAATTCAGCACATGGCCCATTCTCAGGCTGCAAAGGAAGGTGCTTTTATTTATGACAACTGGCTGGCCAAGATCAAAACGACCAGGGAAAGGAGCCGGTCTCTTATGAACTAATTTGTCACCAGATCTCCCAAGAGAAGAGAGTTTTTACTTTTCAGAGGAGGGAGAGGCCCACTCTTTCTTCTAAAGTGCCTTTTGAAATTATTCGGGGAATTTAAAACAGTAGAAATGTTTTCATCAGGAAAATAATATGCTATTAGAGAAAATGCAGGAAATGCAGAGGGAGCCCCTAACCTGCCGCCCAAAGAGAATTAGGAGTCTGTTTGTTTGATTCTCCGTATAAACTTCATTGCTTTTCAGCAAACTTTTATTGAGATCTTCCCTATGAGGCTGCCGGAGTTGATTGAGGTAAAGTCTGTGGCCTGGGTGTGCGAGGGTGTGAAGTCTTTGTTGTACGCTAGAGGCCCAGTGCACAAATTCATGCATGGGTGGAGTCCCTCGGGGTGGCCTGTTAAGATCAGGACTCAGCTCATGCCTCCAGCCTCGCAGCCCCACAGCCCTGCCTGGCACCCTGCCTTGGCCTGGCTCCCCCCTTCACCTGCTCCACCGTCCTGGCTGCAGGGTGATTGATTGGGGACGGGCCCCCCTCTCAGCTCCCTCAGCACCTTGGAGCTGGGCAGTGGCAGGGGTGGGGCTGCTGGTTGCTGTCTGTGGGGTGATCAGGCCCCTGCTCACACTCACCTTGACCTGGCACCACCTGCTCCACCATCCTGCTGCAGTCACGCTCTTGTAGGGGCCCATTGGGGCCGGCAGCACCTCCACTGGGGCCCGCTGCCAGTGCCGTGTCGCTGACTCCTGCCATGTTCCACACCGCCTCCATGGTCAGCGCAAGTCATAACAAGCAGTCCAACTCCCACTTGAACTCCCTGTCCAGGGGACACTGCATATTAGGCTTTTATTACATAGGATAATTTCACACAGCATTCCAGGTGGGTCTCCTCAGCCACTGCCACACACACCAGCTCCAGGTGGGTGCCCAGGCTTCCTGCAGGAGAGCGTGGCCAGTGGTGGACCACACACTGCTCCTCCCTGCTGGGGGCCTGTGCTCTCACCTGCGCAGCTCAGAAGTGCAGCGCACTCCGCCCACGGGCCACCCTTTGACCAATGAGGATGGGAGCCGATGGACAAATGCTCCTCCTGTCCTCCCCGGGGTGGACAGCTTGTAGACACACTGTAGAAGGCTCCAGGAGGTGGAGCAGCAGTTCTCACAGTGATGAACAAGGCAGGAATGTACCCTTGAACCGCCTTTTCCTCCTCCCTTTCTCACCCTCTGGACTGTCTCACTCTGGTTCCTGGTAACAGTTCCCAAATAAACTACCTGCATGCCAGCTCCTGGCCCTGCTCCCAGGGAGCCCAGGGTAAGGCAGTGAGTGATCATGCTACATATGCAACTTTTTTTGAAAAACAAATTTAAAAATGTATTTGCATATTACCATCCACAATGGCAGCACAACTGCCATTGTCACATTCTATTCCTCATTATCAATTAAAACATAAAGGAAACGGTGAGGGAAAGATATGTTACCATCACTATTTAAGTGTATTTACTTGCCTTTCATTGATTTATTGAAAACAGCCTGGGAGAATGGTCTCAGACTAACTTTTTATGTAGAAACTAGAGGCCCGATGCACGAAATTTGTGTAAGAGTAAGTCTTCCTCCTCCCCCTCCCCCACCCGCAGCCAGCACTGGCTTCCCTCTGCCACCCAGGACCCAGGCTTCCCTCACAGCCCCAGCTTTGTCTGGAAGGTCATCGGAAGGATATCCAGAAGGACATCCAGTCTAATTTGCATATTACACTTTTGTTATCTACACTAATAAATGAGAAACATGCAAATTGGTGTCACTCCATTATGCCCACCAGCCAATCAGAGCAATGATGCAAAGTAACCCAACAAAGATGGTGGTTAGTTTGCATACACAGGCAGGGAGCGGAGACTAAAGGCTCTGGCCGAAGTGAAGACTGAAGAATGAAGACTGAAGACTGGAGAGGCTTGCCTTCTCCGCTGTGGCTGGACCAAAGGCCAGGATCCTGGGTGCCAGAGGAAAACCAGTGCCGGCAGCCAGGGGAAGGAAGGCCCATTGCGTGCATCTTTGTGCAACGGGCTTCTAGTTACAGATGATTTTAGATTTATAGGAGAGCTGCAAAGGTGACATAGAGAATCCCTGTTCTTCACAATTGCTTGCATTGCTTTGTCTGCTTCACACTCTCACATGCTTTCCTACGTGAGGTGGGAGGCCATGCCACAGCCACCCCAGGGAATGGGATGCAACCAGGCTCGGTCAGCCCCAGACCTCTGCCACCTACAAGTCAGTGAATGGGCATGCAGCTGGGTACATGCTATGACAGCAAGGAGGCCTTGTGGGTTCTCTTGATCTTGAAAGACAAAGTCCCTGTTCCTCCTCTGAGCATGGTTGCATCGAGAGGTGATTCCTAGAACAGCTGCTGCATCTTGCAGCCCGAGACCAGCTACAGGAGGAGCCCACAGGGATACCTGAGTACAGAGCCTGAAGGTACGGTCCACACCACCTGCCTCTAGCTCTGTGAGATAACGCACTTCTCTGCCATCTCCCAGCCTTCCCAACTGTACACCTTTTGTTAGAAATTATTTATAAGCATCATCTTAATGTCTGCGTGACAGTCTGTCTAATGAATATCTTAATTTATTTAACTAAACCCCTCTTATAAGACGTGCAGATCATCTCTTGTTTCACTATGAGTGATGCTCTAGTAAGCACTTTTGTGCATAAAGCTTATTAAATTTTATTTCCTACACCCTCTGTGAAACTATTGGGTTATAAGACATGAACCTCTTTAAGCCTCTTGATACCTATGGTCAAACTGCCAACAGAGTATCACCCTGTCAGTCCATCAGCCAGGTAAGAGTATAACCTCGTTTCATCAGCAGCAGCCCTGAGTTTTCTATTTTTTAAAACAATCACTGCTTCTTTGATAATTAAGAAACAGAAGAGTGTCGATTGCGTTTCCCTAATTACTTGGCTCCTTCCCTTCTTGCTCAGGGGTCCTACTGCCTCTTGATGTTACTGTGTCTTGAGGATCCGGTCCGGAGGAATCTTGGTCCCTTTTAAACGCTGGTCCCCAAGAGGAGGCCAGCCCGCATTTGTGCCCCTCCCGTGCTGCTTTTCTCCCCACATGACTCCACGCTGCTTCTCAACTGCACGTTTGCCCAGGCCTGCGGAGTCCCACAGCAAGGGTGGGAATGGCAGTGGCTCATCCCCTGACCCCTCCTGGGACTGGGAACTGCATGGAGGAGGATTCCAAGACCCCATCTCTGCTCCTCAAAAAGAGCCATGATGGCTTGGGGGTGATGTTATGGGTACGGAAGAGGAATGCCCACATAATGCCACACATTGTCTTCCCTCCACAGCATCCTGCTCACAGCTCAGCACCATACTTGCCAAGCTAAACCGTGGGCAGCACTGCAGATCAGGGCCTGTCCGAGCTAGAAGAGAACGCTCACAATAAACACCTCCCAGCAGTGTTTCCTGAGCTCTTGCAATGCACAGCCTCCACGCTGTGGGATGTGGGGACCCAGCTCAGGGCATTCACGATGCCTTCCCTGTGGTGAAGTCACAAACAACTTTAAGGCCAGAATGGAAGGTTCAGGCCCGGTGGTGTGGCAATGGTGCACAAGC
>PVJC01017471.1:0-32468 GCA_004026665.1 Murina feae | reverse complement strand
TCAGGTTTCTGGGGTTTATTTATCTTCTATAATTGAAACATTGTTGCCTTGAGCGGAGGCCATAGCCAGCCTAGGCAGGCAGTTTCTTCCATTGTTGGTGCAACAGAAGCCTCCTGTTTGTTCTAGCTCCATGGCTACTGGCCACCATTTGGGCTGGGTTAATTTGCATACAGGTGCTCTGATTGGCTGGTGGGTGTGGCTTGGCTGGTGGGTGTGGTTTGGGTGTAATGAAGTGAGGGTCAATTTGCATATTACTCTTTTATTAGATTAGATTAGGAATGACTAAGATAATAGCAGTATGTTATACTTTAAATTTTGTTTTAAAAAGGTGACTTGTACCAATGAATAATATAGACTTTGTTTAGTAATAGCACTTACTATTTTAATTAAATTTACTGGGGTACATTAGTTAATAACATTACATAAATTTCATGCATATGATTTTATAATACAACATATGAATGCTCTGTCATGTGCTCATCACCCAAAGTCTAGTCTCCTTCCATCACTATATATTTGATCTCCTTTACCTTGAGCATCCCCTTCTCCCCTCACCCCTCTGGTAACCACCATACTGTTGTCTGTATTTGTTTGTTTGTTGTTTTTTTGCTTTTTGTTTTACATCCCACACTAGAGGCCCGGTGCATGAAAATTCATGCATTGGAGGGGGTGTCCCTCAGCCTGTCCTGCCCCTCTCACAGTCCGGGAGCCCTCAGGGGTGGGAGGCAACCCAGTGATCAGGGGAAGGTGACACCCCCATCACACCTCTGCTGCTGCCACTGCCGGCAGCACAAGCCTTGGCTGGCCCTGGTTACCTGAGCCTTGGGTGGCCCTGGGTGGCTGGGCAGCCACCATCCGAGGCTTGCCTGCACCTTGGGCCAGCCCTGAGTGACTGGGGGATTGAGGGGACTGGGGGACTCTGGGGGAAGGCATGTGGAGTGGCCAGACCTACCTGGGGGTGTGGCCGGTCTTGCCGTGTGCCTGCCACCTCAGCAGGGCTGAGGGGACTGGGCGCCGCTATCTTGTGGCTATGAGTGCCACCATCTTTGAGGTCATGGCAGTCAATTAGCATATTACCTCCTTATTGGCTGTGGGCGCTGTCATCTTTGCAGCCCACTGCTCAGTCGTTTGGTCGTCCCTCACTAACCCCACTGCCAGCCGGTTGCCCCACACAGCCTGTTCAGTCATTCATTCGGTTGCAGTGGTCACTTAGACTTTTATATATATATAGAGAGATATGTGTGAAATCATATGGTTCTTGTTCTTTTCCATTTGACTTGTTTATTACACTTAGCATGATACTCTCAAGATCCATCCATGTTGTTGCATATTTCACCTTGTTTTTTTATGGCTGAGTAGTCTTTGTGGGTGTGTGCACATATAAATGTATCTTCTTTATCCAATTATCCATCAAAGGACACATAAATTGTTTCATATCTTGAAATGCTGCTTAATAATTATGAGGTTAGCAAACATATGAAGTCCTCTAAAGAGAAATCTAGAGGGTTTGATGAGATGGATAGGGAGCACTGGTAGTTTGGAGAATAGTGTTTGTGTGTGATGTAAATTCCCTGAAGGACCTTGAGGAGCATCTAAATGAAATGTTAGGTAAATTTACCAATGGCTAAAACTAGCTGCCGTCTTTCATCCTGGCAGAATCACTACTGTCTGCATAATTTTTAGGTACAGAATTTCTTCTGTGTTTTTGTTTTGTTTTGTTGTTTCCTTGTGTATTTTATTTTTATAATGTAACTAGAGGCCTGGTACACGAATTCATGCACAGGTGGGGTTCCGAACAGGGTGGGGGAAGGCGCTGGGATGCGATCTACCTTCTGGGTAGGTGGTAGTATGCCCTTGCCAGCCCGGGTTCCAGATCCGTCTTGCTGACATTCATGCCAGTTATCAGGAGCCACCTGGAGGCTGCTTTTATATTGTTTCTTACTTGCAGAGCATCTAGGGAGGGGAAGCCACAGTGCCCAAAACCAACTTCCAGGAGGCCAGTGGTGTTGTCAGGATCATGCCAGCAGTGCTGGTCTGTTGGTGCCTGGCCCGTTCTCCAGAGATTGAACCTGCAGTATTATTGAAGGAGTGAGTGGCTGCTGCTGGGCTGTTGGGCCACTGGGAAAGGTCTGTCATCTGAGTGTTACTCCTGCTGTGGGAGTGCACTGACCACCAGGGGGCAGCTCATGCGTTGAGTGTCTGCCCCCTGGTGGTTGGTGCATGTCATAGCGACAGATTATTCAGTTGTTCAGGTCATTCCAGTCCTTCAGTCACTTAGGCTTTTATACATATAAATAGGTATATATTAGCCACACAATAATTTCTTTTGGAGGAAACTGTGGCTTGATACAGATAAAATAAGTGAGTTTCCTAGTAAATTTGATAGGCCCACAGGTTTTGTTTGCTTTGGAAGCCAGAAACTTGGCAGAGCATGTAATACAGGGTCTAACAAAATTTATTGAAATGATTTTCACTTGTAGTTTTTGGAACTATTCATAAAAGTTTATAGAATCATATTATATTTAATCTAGAGTACAAACTTACCAAAAGGATTTTTGGGCCATGATTTATTTGAATGCAAATTATGTTAATTAAAAATGGATCTTCAACAATTGTTAAAGCTTATGCATGGAGTCAGAGTCAGGCACTAGATCAGCCAACCTATAAAAACCATTCAAGTTAAATAAAAGGAGTATAAAAGAAGTTGGGTGGATCCTTTTGCCAGGATGCAAATGTGCCATTTCTAGGAGATATATCTTCATATAACCGTTTAAATAGACCAAGAAGGTCTGTTTGAAACAGCTTTTCTGCCTTGCTTCTCATAGCATAATGCATCTCAAATAATTGGTAAGCAATAGTTTTCAGAGAAACTTACAGCTTTATGCAGTGAGCCTTTCCTTTGTAGCTCAGAGTTTGAAGGAAGTTCCGTTTGAACATTCTTATCTGGAATGTTAGACAGCCCTCTATGTTTTGTGATAGAGCAATAGATTGAGAGACCCATTTACAGCTACTAACAAAGCTTTCGCTATTAAAGTATGTGTTTGCTTGTGTAGGTGCATATGCACATGTATGAATGGCCTGAGTTCTTCATGGATCTCATGTATATGCTTCTTTTTATGCAGTCACTGTAACTACTTTAAAAGTTCCAGATGTTAGATAATGAAAATGCTGTAAATTCAGCGCCTTCTTTTTCATTTCGGAAAATTGCTATCCATACATAATGTTCCTCAAAGAACTTGATTGCAATGCAGCATACTCCGAAGCAGGGAAAGTGCATCTTCACTTCTACCTTGAGTGCTATGTGCAAATAGGTTTGTAGGAATGCCTCCTAACATTTAATGAAATCCTCAGCTGTGTGCCTCAGAGGTTACCATGGGAAGAGCAAACATTGATAAAATGCTATCTTGATCCAGGGAAGACTTATGGCCAGCTTATAGAGGCTGGCTAAGTGAGAGCCTTTCTTCCAGTGAGAATGCATCTCTGGAGTACTGCCATATTTGGACCCTTACCTTAACAGTCCTGTGTGTTATCTTCCTCATGATTGTCACGTTTAAGTGCTTAATTATGACAGCAGTACACTCCCTGCGTTTCACAGATGTAAAACCAAGTGGGTAGTTCCACAGTATCCTACGTTTCCAACAATTCAACTGAACCTGTGCCTGTTAATAAATACAAGGAGGTGTGTTTGGGTTATGGGGACATAGCAGTTAAGAGGTAAATATATTTACTTATCTCAAAATTTCCTGATCACATGGAACTTATATTTCTCCCCGCCCCCCCTTCTCATTAGGTATTAATTCTATGAGTGGTCCATTGAATACTTATTATTGAACACTTAAAAAAATGACACTTTTGTATATGATAGGAGAAGGCCAAAGTGAATAGCATTATATCCCTACTTTCATGGATGGGGATAACAATTTAATGTTATTAGAAATCTAGAATATAAGTAAAAAGGAAGTAGATTTAAAAAGATGGTTTTGGACCCAAATGCAAAGCTCTAATTAACTGAGAAGATTATACTTAAGTCACTTGTGAATGTAGAACTAGTTAAGACTTAGAGCAGGACAGTGGCATGGTTCCTGCTGTGCTTTTGGGAAGCTATTCTATCATTAGGCTGTAGAGTACTTTATGGTCTAAATTCTGACTAAGGAATGGTATAATTTATGTTGGGAAGGATTTATTGTAACCTGTGTAGGCAGTGGGTAGATAAAAGTGGAGAGAGCATTCACCATATTTTAGGTGAAAGTAAAAAGCACCCAAAGCAATATACTGGCTGAGGGATATATTTGAGACAAACAGAAACAGCAACTGAATATAAGACTGTAGTAACTGAGTGCATGCATGCGGTGACAGAACCAAATGGGTTTGGATGACCCAGTTTCTGACTTGCCAGCAGATTAGAGTAATGGGCACAAGGAAAAATAGGAATGTGTGGAGTTGGGGGCGGTGTTCATTTTCAAGACATTGGAGGGGGGGGCAGGGAAGGGGGAAGAAGTCACTAATGTGTTGTGTTGAGAGAGAACAGAATCAGGGAAAGGTCTCTTTTTCCTCCTTTCCTTTCCTCCCCTCCCCTTTGTCTCCTTCCCTCCCTTCCCCTCTCCTCTCTTCTTTCCTTCCCATAGAGGAGGCCTGAGAGTTTTATAGGAAGAGAGAAAAAGAGCCAATCCACAAGGAGAATCTGAAAATGTAAGAAAACTATTCTGTATAGTTGATAACACAGTGAAGTAGAGCTAGCAAAGAAGCACTTCCAAAAAATAGCTGAGGTTTAATAAAGAGGAGGGATGCTAAAAAACTCAGAGAAAGGAGGGAAGGGAGAGGAAATATATTTTATTGATTTTTCACAGAGAGGAAGAGAGAGGGATAGAGAGTTAGAAACATTTGATGAGAGAGATACATCAATCAGCTGCCTCCTGCACACTCCCCACTGGGGATGTGCCCACAACCAAGGTACACGCCCTTGACCAGAATCGAACCTGGGACCCCTGAGTCCGCAGGCCAATGCTTTATCCACTGAGCCAAACTGGTCAGGGCTTGGCAAAGTTTTTGAAGGCAGATTATAGCATGGCTAAAAAGTAACAATAAAAATGAAAAATACTGATTAATTTAATAGGTGCAGATATACATATATTTGGTGACTACCCTTCTATAGTTTTATAGCAGTTTTCTTCTCAGTTAAACAAATAATGCTTATGAACTTTTGACAGATAATATTTAGCAGGAAGTCCCATGAGCCACTCTGTTAAAAGAATCAAATGCCGACCTTGGCATTTGATTCTTTTAAGATCGCGTTCATGAAAATGAGATAGAAATCAAATCATAATAATGTCCTTGGCTTTGTTCCCATAATTGCTCAAGGAAGAAGACATCTCGATTACACATAAGTCTTGGACATTTGGTTTGTAGGTATGTTATTTATGGGTGACTATGGGAATAATACAGGGGTGGGCAAACGTAGGTTTACAGTTGTAGTATGGGAAACAGACTTTATTTTTATTGTGTTGTTATTTATTAGTTATTGTTTTATTTTCCATATGAACCACTGTAAATGTACTTTTGCCCACCCCTGTATATTAATCCTAATGTGTCTCGGCACATTAATGTAAATGATATTATATTGGGATGTTATGGGATTTGAATCTTCCTTAGGTTTGTCTGGGTATGGAGAAGAGATAAAGTTTTGTTATCTATTTAGTTCTTAGGTAAGTGACTGCAGTGACACGCTTTGTCGTGTGTGTGTGTGTGTGTGTGTGTGTGTGTGTGTGTGTATGTGTGTGAGACCCTCTGGCTTGCAGCTCTTGTACAGTGGTACTGCTACATCTAGGTACTAAAGATTGCTGCATGTGTTCAGTTGATTCCAGCCTGCAGTCCCATTGAACTGTGAAGTCAGAATAAGAACTGAGAGCTGAGAATTCTCCCCGCACTTGCTAAAGGCTCCCTAACCAGTATGTATCCCCTAAAGAATGTAGCCACTAAATGTGACAGTTTTGCTCTCTTTTCTCAGATTTCTTCCACTGATGATTGCAGATATTTTTCCAGAAAGGGAGTAATGTGATAACTTCTTTTTTAGTCTGAAATCCTACTGTACTTCTAAGCAGCCTAGTTATTTGCTTTCTCAGAACATGCATGTGCTTTCCCATGTCCCTGTTGCTGTGCCTTGGTTCATCTTGACTGTCCACTCCACTCCTCATTTTTTTTTCTTTTCTTCTAAACACACTTCCACAAAGTTCAAAAAAATATTTATTGAATCAATTAATTACTTAATAAAAGATGGAGTGAGATATTAGAAGACCAATTGAACTTTGATTGGTTTTAGATGTAATATGAATTTAACTGTTAGGCCAGTATGTAATGGAAAGGCAGTTTTGAGGCAGTTTGTAGCGAAAGTAGGCCATTTCGAAGTAGCCTTGCACATTATTTCTTTGCTTAAATTCTTTTGGTGGTTTCCCTCTACGTAAAGGACAAAGTCCAAGTTTTCTGTTACGAGGGCCCTGTTTGCTTCTCTACCAGGACCCCTGTTGCTTCACAGAGTTGGCACATGATCTTACATCCGCCTGGAACCCACTTCCTTCACTTCTGTGATAGGTTAGTTGTCACCTCCTTTAGAAATCATTCTTCAAGTCCCTTGACACCTTCCTCCTCCAGTTTCAGTGGAGTGTGGGCTTCAAGTACTTCCATTAGTAAACCTCATGCTTATGGCCCTCCAAGTGGCTGTCATAGCAGTTTCTGCATGTGATTATTTGATTACTTGATTGCATTGTAATGCACGTAATACAAGTTTTAACAATTCCTAGGCACTGAGTAAATGAATTGGAAAACATCTTTAGTTATTTTTATGGCTAATTCATACCCATGAATTATGAAAATCTTTATATTTAATGAAAACAACATTTTAATAAACTTGTAAATGAATCATTAACTTTTCCTATATCTAATGGATATATTATGTGCGGTATATGAATTATCTACTAATGTTTCTTTTTTGACAATCCACAACTGATTTTCATTTCATAGAGTCCTTCCCCTCAGTATGACTTGTACATATTATCTTATCTCTAGGTAACTAATGAAGCCGCAGGGCAAAGGCGGATGTTTATTGGCTTTACACAGCAGCTCAAACCAGTGGTTGGAAAAGGACAGCCTGGGGTGATAATACGGTGGGAGGGTGTCACCTGTACTTAAGGCATTTGGCTAATTTGAAGGCAATTGTTTAGTTGGTCAGATTCTGTAGTTGAGCAAGGACAACATCAGAAATCAGTAATTATTGAACTCATACTATCTGTTCTCTCCTTTTAGAATATCTGTTCTTTTATCTTCTGTGAATGTGTTTGTGTTTGATATAAATAACCTTTAATTTAATATCCTTTCACTGGTCAAACTCAGGTTCAGTTGGGAGGCTTCAGAGTGGACTGTGTTCTTATTTCTCAGCATATCATCTCAGAGTCATCGATCTAAAGCCATTGTTTTTATGTTAGTCCCAACTTTGACTTTCCTTTGAGATTTTATTAGGTAAGTCTTTGTTCTAAAGAATTGTTTTTAATTTTTTTTCTTATGCTGCGCTTGTACATTAGGTTGATATCATCATGATTTTAAATGAGAAACATTAGTCACTCAATTTGTAATAGTGAAATTAATTTTATAATTAATAGCCCTCACATAGCCTGAATTTAATAACTTCAATGAAAAAGTATATTTATAATTGTATGTACTTTTTTATACCTTAGATTATACATATAATTAAAAAGATGAATGATATTTAATACCTTAAGTAAAGCAGACTCTAATGAGTTATAGTAATAAATACTATTTTTAAAACATTTATTTTTGGCATTATGTATTTTGGCAGAGTTTAAGGAAAAGAATAAAAGGCATTGATTGAAAATATAGAGTTTTGATGAAGATTAGAGTAAGTGGGCGAAAGTAAACAAAAAATAGTGTAGAATTATATTTTTTACTCTTTCTATGCCATTTGGTAAAAAAAAAAACAAAAAAAACCTGGTGAAGTTTTTAATTATTCTACTTTCTCTTGTATACATAAAAGTAGATAATCCATAGGAAGAGATGACATGTAAATTCTCCTACCCTCTAGTTTGCTATCACAAATACATTTGTGAGAATACAATTTATTTATTTTTTCTGGGTTGACCATGAAAACTGCATTATTATAGAGATATTTGCCTATGTCACTTTCCTTAGTTTATTCACCTGGATTACAAAATTAGGTATTTATCTTATGATAGTTCAACTTTGGGATCATGATAAATGACTTATGTTTGTTTTGAGGCAATGTTTGTGTATCTGTTGCTAATCTTCTGTGTTTTTTATTTGATTTGTCATCTTTCTTTGGAATTTAGCCACTCCCTACCTTTCATTCAGCTTCTTCCCCCAGATGTTGACAGAGGGAAAGCATGAGTGAGCAAAAATTCACTGTTTATATTTATTCATGTCTCCAACTGATTCATGTTCAGTTATCCATTCCCTGAATCACCATTCATTAAACAAACAAACAAAATAAAGTTCGGTCTTCTCTTTCTTATGTTTCCTAGTTGTTTGAACATTCTTAAGGAAGGGCTCAGGTCCATTTAGTTAGAAAAACTCAAGATGAATGATGTTTAAGTAAAACAGACTCTAATGAGTTATTTATTGCATATGAATTGATAGATTATAGACAAGAAAACAAAGTTCAATGAATGCTTATGGAAAACTAATGTAAATTGTTTTGTTCCTCCCAGAAGGATAAAAAATTTTTTCCTTTCAGTCATCTAAGTCAGAGGTGGAGACTGTCTTCCAGCTTATAAATAATTTTGCATTAGTTTCTAACACACAGGATTCCAAAGTCTTCATGTATAATCTGACTTTCCATAGCTCCCTCTCTTAATAAACTACCTTGTCTCCTTTATCTCCTTTACCCTTCCTATACACCTTCAGTTACTTTGCCTTCCTTGGCTCTTACAGGTCTTTGAGTTTGCTACCCTTGTTGGAGGGTAAGATAAATTATTTGTTTAATGATTATTTGAATTACAAAGCCATTGTGAGAAATTGAGGGTCATTCGCCTGTGCAACTGGGCATTTAGATTCTAGATTAACTCTGAGACTGAGGGATAGTGATCTTAATACACTGACTTTTATGTGCATTTTTCTACATATGAAACAATGCTTCTTGGTTTTCAAAAAATATTTCATGAAGGAAATTAAAGAGGAATTTTTTTTACTCTCAAAAGTCACTTTAGTTTTTATTGTTATGATGAAAAAAATTGAATTCCTGTTAAACTTAAGAATCCAAAAATTCAAATGCAGTTGTGAACTACACTACTCATTTACTGATTAAATACTGAGTCATTTTAAAAAGAGAAACAGAAGCAGCACTTCTATCCAAAAAATATATATATGCTTTATTTGATTTATTTAATGTAAGTGGAATGCTTTATGTGAAGATATGTTAAAATTTCTGCCTGTTTCAAACTCTATAGTTGAAGACAAAATATGTGAATTAGTGTGAGAATCAGTGCATTAAGACAATCTTGTGGAATGATAGTTTTGGAAAGAGACACTTCCCCATAATTGTTGTGCCACACCAATTAAATCACTCTCTTCATCATCTTCTCTGTCAACCCAACTGACCTCACTTATTAATAATTTGGTAAAATGAGAAGAGTGATCAGGAAAAGATGGTTTGCATAGCGTAATCTAGATTTTTGTTCCACTTTTATAAAACCATTAAATGGTAGGTATCTTAATGGATATAATATGCAGTATGCTAATTTGGGTTAGATGATAATGTGGTTAAATGGATAAGTTGACAGTGGAAAACAAGAAGCCAGAATTTTAGAAAACTCCCATCCTTGAAGGTAAAAAATATATTTTTATCTTATTAAAGAGAAAAATCCCAGTGCTTACCATGTTGCCCTCTACACAGGAAGAGTTGACTGAATCATTGAATGAGATGCAACATGTATTTTGGAGGTTTTGCAGAATGGCACTGATACCTGGGCCCCTATCTTAGACATTCTGTTCTAATTGATCTGGCATTCAGTCCAGGCATTGGAGTTTTCTGTAAGACCTTCAGATAATTTGAATCTTCAATCAGAGTTTAGGGGTACTGATTCAGTGATTTATAAATTTAAGATTTTCTCAGATGGATGGAAGATTGCATGTTCCTACGTTTGTATTGTAGCTCTTGCTCAGTAATGTATATTTGTCCAAGGATTTTGCTTGGTAAGATTGAGAGCTGAAGAAAATGAAAATACCCCTAAGAATGTGTGATGTAAGTCTGCAGCTGAATTGCATTTTCTCAAGTGTGTACACCCAACAAACCTGGGTGTGTGCATTGTGTGCCATAACGCCTTAACTTCTGTGTGCTGTGGTTGGGTGCATTCGCAGCCTTGTTTCTCTCCAGTTACTTGCTCTCCAGCACCCCCTGCTCCCTTCAGGCCCCTCAGAGCCCCCTCTATCTAACAGAGCATTTGAGGGCCACTGGGTCAACCATGGGCACCGAGATAAAGGCAGATTTTCTTCTTAACAGGTAGCTGGGCCAGTAACTACAGGAGTAAGGTGGTCATAGCTAACATCCGATTTGCATTTTTCTATTTTTAGAAGGCATTCTGTGTACTTGAAAGTTATGGTGCATGCTCTAGTTCTAGGAAATGAAGACTGCAACTGTCAGGAGTCTTGCATCATGGTCTCAGATGCTTAGGGGCATGTACCTTTATGACTTTCAGCAACTGGTTGTTGTTTTTTTTTAATCTGTCTTTTTTCTCACTTTCCTTCCTGTAAAATGAGAAGCACAAATCAGGTAACCAGTAAGGTTCTTTTTAGCCCTTAAAATATGACATACTACTTTTGTTATTAGTTTAAAAATAAGCATTTATTGTAGCTAAGTACTGTATTTTTCAACATAAAAGAATTAGCTATATGTATAACTCTAGTGAGTGATGTTGATAATAGAGGAGCTGTATCTGTGCAGGACAGGGGAGGGGGTACATGGGAAACCTTGGGGTCTTTTCAACTTTTTTGTGAACCTAAACTGCTCTAAAATTAAATTTAAAAAAATCTAAACAAAAATGAAATCGAAATTAATGACTTCAACAATTTACATAATTTCATATATGCTTTTTTTTTTAAATCCTCACTGGAGGGGTGATGATATTTTTTCCATTGATTTTGTTGCCGTAGAGAGCATGGAATGGTTGAGGGAGAGGGAGAGGGAGAAACATTGATGCCTTGTGAGAGAAACACATCTATTGGTTGCCTTCCACACATCCCAAGCTGGGAGAGTGGGACCAGGGAAGGGGGGCAGGGATCGAACCTGCAGCCCTGGTACCTGCCCTTAACTAGGAATTGAACCCCTGAACTTCCAATGTACAGGCTGATTTTCTAACCACTGGGTCACGCTGGCCAGGGCTCATGTATGTTTTTAATTTGGGGGAATTTTAATTGGAGTATATTTTAGGATTATGAATTGAGACTACACCAGTCTAGAAATTTTTTTGTAATATAGATGAAAGTGAAGACTGGGGTTATATGTACTCTTACTGACTTCACTTAGAGTGCTTCTGTAAAACATAGAAGAATATTAGTAAAGTGGGGAGGGGACTGGTGAATTTATTTTATTTTTTTACTAAAGAAAAAAAATTAATATAAAAACCTATGTTAAAAATCAGTCAATATGTAACTGTGAAGAAATTTTGGAAAATATTTGAAAACCATCTTTTGGTTATTATATAGCAAGGTTAATTATCTCCCTGATTATTTCATACTTTAATCCTATTGAAAGATTTAAGTAGTTAGAGTAGATTAGCTTAAGTATTTCTGGGGAGGTTAAACATTAATACTTGATTCTTACTTTTGATATATGTGTTCCTGGGGTTAACAATGCACACATATGGTTTAAGTATTTTTAAAATGAGATCCTTTGAAGAATGTGAGAAAACTCATGATGATTCCATAATTAATTTGGGAATTTGCAGGCTCACATTTAATTAGGTATTTCTAAACTAATGTGAATCTCTGGCCAGTGTTTTGCAGTGAGATCCTTGATATCTTTGCAGAAAATAAAAATCTAATATTTTAAAGTGAAAAGAATTGCATATCTGTAATTTATAGAGGGGAGTGCATGCTTTTTTTCAGGCTGTTGTTCTAAAAACTATTACTGTCTAATGTTTGCAAATGTGTTGGAAGAAATGCCATTGTTTGGGACATACTTTTAAATTCTGCCACAGTTTATAAAAATTGTGGAATTGCCCAGCTGGTGTGGCCCAGTGGTTGAGCATCAACCTATGAACCAGGAGGTCGAGGTTTGATTCCAGGTCAGGGCACATGCCCTGGTTTGGGGCGATCCCCAGTGGGGGGCATGCAGGAGGCAGGAGATCAATGATTCTCTCTCATCATTGGTGTTTGTCTCTCTTTTTCCCTCTATCTTCATCTCTGAAATAAAAATATATGTATTTTTTAAAATTGTGGAATTGTTACATTACGGTAAGCGCAATATCTTGTAATAAATACTAAAGAAAGTCATACTGTGGTTTCAAATTTAAGGACTTGGTCTGGAGTGCTTAAGGTTAGGTATGTACTTTGTTACCTCCTTTTGTGAAATCATTCCCCAATATCCTTTTACTGTGATAGAAAACTGACTGTAAGACTTTTATCATTCTTAAAGGAGTTACCCCAATTAGCTTCAGAGAGCCTTCACTTGGACACTTTTACCTGTTTTAATCTTGGTTAAATAACCAAGGTAACTAAGACCTCAGCTTCCTTATCTCTAAATTGGAGACACTAACTGTACCTATCATATATTTTCATGAAAATTAAGTTAAAAAATATGTAAAGTGTTTAGCTAGAAAGTGCTCTATAGGAAATACTCAGTAAAATTTTGTGATGATGTTATCTTAAACCTGTGAGCTAAAAATCCTATGTTCCTTTGCTATTGGCTGGCACTTTTCTATGAAAGTGATGCTTTTAACGTTGTTTTTTTTTCCTTTTAAGATCTCATGTATCCCTAGGACAGTGGAAATAATTAAATAATTTACTTTAATGTATCTTTCCTTCTAGCTTATTCTAGATGGGAATAATCAGAAAGTAGGTGACAATGTTAATTAGAAACAGAAGAGCTCTAACCGGTTTGGCTCAGTGGATAGAGCAACAGCCTTTGGACTGAAGGGTCCCAAGTTTGATTCTGGTCAAGGGCATGTACCTTGGTTATTGTCACATCCCCAGTGGGGAGTGTGTAGGAGGCAGCTGATCGATGTTTCTCTCTCATCGATGTTTCTAGCTCTCTATCCCTCTCCCTTCCTCTCTGTAAACAATCAATAAAATATATCTTAAAAAAATAAATAGAGGATAATTTGGCTGATGAAAATAATTGAGAAGTAAATGCTCAACAGTAAGGTTCATACCAGCTGGGTTCATGACCCATGTTCTAACTAGTTTCCAAACTCGCAAGGACACATGAACAAAGGTAGTTGTTACAGGGAAGAGGCAGATAATTTGGATTTACATTTTAAGAGAGAGAGAAAGCTACAGTGTATTGCTGGCATCCATTCTTTTTTTTTTTTGTAAAGAGATAAATATTTTATTTTATTATTTATTTTTTTAATTAAATCTTTATTGTTCTGATTATTACAGTGGTTCCTCTGCCCCCCCCCCCCCCATAACTCGCTTCCTCCCAGTTCCCACCCCATCCTCTGCCCTTATTCCCCCCACTGTCCTCATCCATAGGTGTACGATTTTTGTTTGGTCTCTTTCTCCACCACCATACCCCTTTTCCCCCTGAGAATTGTCAGTCCACTCCCTTTTTATGTACCTGATTCTATTATATTCACCAGTTTATTCTGTTCATCAGATTTCTTACTCACTTAATTTTTAGATTTACTTGTTGATAGATATGTATTTGTTGTTCATAATTTTTATCTTTACCTTTTTCTTCTTCCTTCTCTTCTCAAAGGATACCTTTTAGCATTTCATATAATACTGGTTTGGTGGTGATGAACTCCTTTAGCTTATTATCTGTGAATCTTTTTATATGACCTTCAATTCTGAATCATAGCTTTGCTGGTTAAAGTAATCTTGGTTGTAGGTTCTTGCTATTCATCACTTTGAATATTTCTTGCCACTTCCTTCTGGCCTGCAAAGTTTCTGTTGAGAAATCAGCTGACAATTATATGGGTGCCCCCTAATAGGTAACTGCTTTTTTCTTGCAACTTTTAAGATTCTCTCTTTGTCTTTTGCTCTTGGCATTTTAATTATGATGTGTCTTTGTGGTCCTCTTTGGATTCCTCTTGTTTGGGATTCTCTGCACTTCCTGGACTTGTAAGTCTATTTCTTTCACCAGGTAGGGGAAGTTTTCTGTCATTATTTATTCAAATAGGTTTCAATATCTTGCTCTTTCTCTTCTTCTGGCACCCCTATAATTTGGATGTTGGTACACTTGAAGTTTTTCTAGAGGCTCCTTACACTATCTTCATATTTTTGGATTTTTTTTTCTTTTTGCTTTTCCGGTTGGGTGTTTTTTGCTTCTTGATATTTCAAACCTTTGACTTGATTCTTGGGATCCTCTAGTCTGCTGTGGGATCTTTGTATAATATTCTTAATTTCTAGTTGGTCCTTTTTCATATCCTCGAGGGTCTCACTACATTTATGGGCGGTTTCTAGAAAATTCTTGAAAAACCTTATAACCGTGGTTTTGAACTCTATATCCAGTAGTTTGCTTTCCTCCATTTCTGTCATTTGCAACCTGTTTCTTTGTCTCTGCATTTTGGTTGCTTCCCTGTGTTGATAGAGTGGCTTTCTGTTCTAGGTGTCCTATAGGGCCTGGTGGCTCAACCTCCCCAATTACCTGAGGTGGACACTCTTGGTACACCCCTATGTGGGTTTTGTGCACAGTCTTATTGTAGTTAAGCCTTGTTTGTTGTTGGTATCACTGGGAGGAATTGACCTCCAGGCCACTTGGCTGTGAGAATCAGCTGTGTCTACCGTGGGAGAACTTCTGTGCTGGAGAAACCCTTATGGGGCAAGACTTGCTTCAGTGGGGCTTTGGTGCTCACTGACTGAGTCTGCCCCATGAGAGTTGTAATCTGGATGGTCCTACTCTGGCCACTGGGTACACTGGCTCTTGGATCTCTAAGTAGGTTAAGGTGACCAGATTTAAAGCAGTATACCATTGACCGGGTGTTTTGTTTTTTTTTTCCTTTTTTTTCTTTTTTTTTTTTATTATTACTTAAAATATTACAAAGAGTAATCGGGACCTTTTTAAAACACCGTGGGACGCGGGACAAATTGTTAAAAATCAGGACTGTCCCGCCAAAAGCGGGACGTCTGGTCATCTTAAAATAGGTGCTAATTTAGCCTCTGCATGAGGCTACCCAGCAGGAGTTACAGAGAGCTCTTCAGATTCCTCTTCCTTGTTTGGGGTTTGGAGGTGCCCAGATGAGGCCCAGCTGTAAAGCAATGCAAGCTGCTATGGGGCCTTGGGCCTTCTTTTGGATGTTCTGGGTCTCTCTGACCCAGCTGCAGTTAGATGGGTAATTTTAGATTGCAAAGGGCCAGGCCATGCATATGCAAAAGCCTTTGCTCACAGCTGGGGTGGGGCGGAGTCTCAGAGAATCAACAGGATGGGGCAAACAGCTATGTCTAATCCTCAGCGCTTCCCTAAGAGGCCCCGGATCTCAATGTCCCTCTGTAATCGCTGCAAGCACCTCTGAGAGAAAGCTGCCTTTGAGTTCCGCCCAATGCCAGACAGTCCAGTTTCTCCCCGTAGAGTCTGGGACCCCAGAGACTTACCCAGAACTGGAGTTCAGAGCTGTCGGGAGCTTGTATTTCCCTCCCTATTGAAAAAGACAACTGCGTCCTCATTGCCAGCCCTTTCTGCGTGCATGGACCTCTGTACCTCTGCACTTTACTTCTGCACCTCCTCTGAGTCTCAGTGTGCTTTTCTCTTCCCTTCTAGTTGTAGAATTTCCACTCAGCCAGCCTTCCTGTGGTTCTGGGTGATGTCCATTTTGTCTTTTAGTTGTAGTTTTGAAGTAGTTATGCGAGGCAGCAATTTCAGGTGTTTACCTATGCTGCCATCTTGGTTTCTGTGGCATCTATTCTTTTTTTTTTTTTAAATATATTTTTATAGATTTCAGAAAGGAAAGGAGAGGAAGAGAGAGATAGAAACGTCAATGATGAGAGGCAATCATTGATTGGCTGCCTCCTGCACATTGGATAGAACACGCAACCCAGGCATGTGCCCTTGACCAGAATCGAACCTGGGACTCTTTGGTCTGCAGGCCAATGCTCTATCCACTGAGCAAAACCAGCTAGGGCTCTGGCATCCATTCTTTAGTAAATTCTTTGGTTCATTAGGGTCATACTTGATGGTTGAATCACAACTTGCCTCTATTGATGAAGGGTCATTTGAAAGCTCTAATATTATTTAGATGACATACTTTTTATTCTAGAAATATCTTGAGTAGTCCCATGTAGACCAGAATAGTATCAAGGAAAGTAAAAGATTTCCTGGGAATCCAGCTATGCTATTGTAAGGAATGGATTTATTAGGTCATTTAGATTTTTTGTTAGACTTTGAATTCTCTTTTTTGGGTTGAAGTGCTCTATAAGACCAGAAAGGAAGCCAGTGTATTAAGAAAGTTTTAAGTTATTACATTTCCAATACTATACAAATGCACCCTTCATATACTAGTACACCCATCCCCCAACACATAGCCACAATATCTTTGTCACCTCAGAATTATCTAAGGGAAAATTTAAATAAGAGATAATATGAAACCCCATGATGCCAAGATATTTATTAAAATAGCGATTTTGCACCTTTCTTATTGGTATGATTTGCCCTGTCTTCAGAAGCCTGTGCAACTGAAGATGAGTCATTAAGAGAAAATGGCATCAGTAAAACTGTATTTTCACAATAATGCTTTCTAAACTGGTCATCCAGCTAAAATCGACTTGAGGCTGAAAGCAGTTTCTGCGATAAAAGAAGAGTAGTTAATATTAAAATTGGTCTGAAAGTGTTTGAAGTTCTCTGCCTTGACAGCTCTTAGCCTTTTATTAACGTAATAGAGGCCAGATGCACGAACTCAGCCTTCGCAGCCATGTTGGCTGCCTCGGCCCTTGCAGCCCCAGTTTTGTCTAGAAGGTCATTCAGCTATCTGGTCTAATTAGCATATTACGCTTTTATTACTATAGATACTTCGGAAACCAGTTGTGTGGCTCACATAGACATTAGTAGGGACCTGAGGCTAATAGAGTGGCAGCTGATACAGAATGCACCAATTTCAGAGGAGGGAACATATGCTAGAAGCTTCGCATACTACTTTCGGTTTGCCAGTCTATATCTACTGCCCTGATGAAAAGTCAGCATCTTGTAGGACGGTGTGGTTGTTTTTTATCCAAGGAATCTAAAACATGTTTCAGAATTTCTAAATTGTATGAATATAATGATTTCAGTGTAGCACTGTGAATTCTGGTGTTGCTTTATAATCTTAAACAGGGTACATTTTACATCATGCCAGATATGCTCCAATGAGCACATTTATTAAGCTAATACTCATTTTTAGCTCTCATGAAAGACAGTTTTTGAAAGCTGGCAGTTCTGAGGACACCGTCCACACTGGTATGGGGGTGGAAGGGGCTGAAGTTGCTGGGATTCACTGATCTCCCTGGTGATCTGGCCAGTATGGCATCCAGACTCATCCTGAGCATTTGTTGAATGAATGATTGCCTACTTGTCAACTGGGAGAGGAACAATGAAACCATGAAATAGTAAAGAAAATGCTCAATAGTAAGATTCATTAACAGCTGGGTTCATGACCCATGTTCTAACTAGTTTCCAGAGTTGAATTTATCGCAAGAGCACATGAGAGGAAACGGTTAGCATGCGGGGTGGTGGAGGGTGATGGTAGAAGAGGAGCAAAGAACTTGCTGTGTTGTTTTCCTCAGAGTGAGGAGAAGGAAGTGGACAGAGTAATAGAAGTATTTAAATATAAACCGAAGAAAACCTCTGGTTCCCGTTTTTGGTAAATGGGGAAACCCAGAGCATAGATTAGAGGTATAATCTGCTCTCTAAAGGGAGTCAGCTGAAGACTCAAAACCAGCAATCTTCTGACTCTGGGCATACTGGTATACCAGATGCTTCCTTTAGCACAGAGAAGACCCAGGTGAAAATCCTAACTTGGAGTGGTTTGTTGGGTTTCTTCTCAAGGAGACTTGATTTTCTAGAGGTTTAATTTCTTTCAAGAAAGGAAACTGAAGACTTCCTTGGGAAGCTTTATACAGTCTGAGTTTTATCAAAGGAAAGCTCACATGAGAAGGAGGAAGAGACTTGGAAGTGTGGTGGCAGAAAAATGGTGTAGCTCAAGAGCAAATGAATAAAGAGAGAAAGTTCAAAGGAATGAAAAGTTCCCCAGGATGATAGTTATTTATGGTTTTGTGTCAAAGCCACACCTTTCCCATCCAAGCAGAGGAATTTAGATGGTATCTACTGTTTGCATCCAGGAAGTTCTGTCATTGCCTGAAACGATCACAGATTTGAGAGAACATGTAGATTAACCTTCTGAGAGGAAGACTTATTTATGGGCAGTGCAGCTGCCTTTTTCTCTGGAGCTTTTTGTTAATGTTTCATTGCTTCATCAAAAAACTTGAAAATAGAGACCATAGTTCCTTCACTTCAGTGATAACTAATTTGAATATTTCCTTACATAATTTCTATGATGTCCACTTCCTTTAATGGAGGTTTGCTAAATTTTCCTTAGCTTTTATATTTTACAGTGCTTTTTCCATCAATAAATTTGAGAATTTAGTGTTTGCACTTTAGATTTAATGCTTTTGAGTCTAGTTGGAGTTTTATTTTTCTAGGTTATTTTGTATTGTTTTGGATAGTTCACACTACTACTTGAATTATGCCCACTTTTAAAAGAGTTATTCATTCATTTATATATTCACTGGGTGCCCGGTGCACGAAAATTTGTGCACCCGGCCTGTGCCCTCTCGAAGTCTGGGACCCCTCGGGGATGTCCACCTGCTGGTGGGCATGGCCAGCCTGGGTGAGGGGCTGATGACTGTTTGCAGGCTGGCCAAGCCCCCCAGTGGGGACCCTCACCCCATGGGGGTGTGGCCAGCCTAGGTGAGGGGCTGAGGGCCATTTTCAGGCTGCCCACAGTCCCTTCAGGTTTTGAGTCCCTACTGGGTTGCCTGGCCAGCCTGGGTGAGGGGCTGAGGGCCGTTTGCAGGCTGCCCACAGCTTCTATTGACCCAACGTCCCAGCGAGGCTGGCTGGAATCAGGTTTCTAGGGTTTATCTTCTATAATTGAAACTTTGTTGCCTTGAGCGGAGGCCCAGATGGCCTAGGCAGGCAGTTTCCTCCATCGCTAGTACAATGGAAGCTTCCTGTTTGCTCTAGCTCAGTGTCTCCTGGCCACCATCTTGGCTGGGTTAATTTGCATACAGCTGCTCTGATTGGCTGGTGGGCATGGCTTGGCTGGTGGGCATGGCTTAGTTGTAATGGAGTGAGGGTCAACTTGCACATTACTCTTTTATTAGATTAGATTTGTTCTTACAGTAAATATTTTCTGAATATCAATTACAGACAACTTTTGTGTGTTTGGAAAAGTAGGACAGAATACTAGTAAATTTCTTTTGAACACTGTTTCATGTATTAACAGAGTTTTAAGAGGAATTTATTTCTGGTTACTTGTGGTAAACATTCAAAATTTTCTAGATAGAAGTTGATTTAAAAAATGTTCAAAATGATCTTGGATACATTTTAAATACAATTAATGTGTAATCAGTAATCAGACAAATAATAAACATAAATAAAAGTTATGTTTCTGATTAAACATGCTTTTTTTACAAAGCCATTAATATTGTCAGTCAGGAATTATGTAATGTTCTGTATGTTTCATTGATGAAGAGGTACATTATCCAACTTAATCAAAATAAATAGTACTTTATAAAGCATGCTGCATGCCAGACACTGTTCTAAGTATTTTATATGTATTGACTCATTTAACTATTAGAGCAACCTTGTGTGATACTGTTTGTGTACTAAACTACTAGTCCCTAATTTGCACACTATAGGTGAGGTGAACACAGTCCATAAACAGTAAATAATTGTGGACTTCACAACCAACTCAGAAGAGATCCTAAATGTCAAATACAATGGTCAATGATCTGCTCATTGGATTAAATCACTTGACCTGGATCACTGACAAATTACCTTCTATGGGCAGATGGAGACCTCTAACTCTCTAACTTGGAGTAAAGGTAGCTAACAAACCCATTTCTTTCTCTTTTTTAAAAAAAATATATTTTTATTGATTTCAGGTAGGAAGGGAGAGGGAAAGAGAGATAGAAACATCAATGATGAGAGTAAATCAATGATTGGTTGCCTCTTGCACGCCCCCTACTGGGGATCTAGTGTGCAACCCAGGCATATGCCCTTGACCGGAATTGAACCTGGGACTCTTGAGTCCACAGGCTGATGCTCTATCCACTGGGCCAACCCAGCTAGAGCCAAACCTTATTTCTTTAATGATTTTTCCCTTTGGAAGATTAATATATCTTATCTCTATTAAGCAACCTTCCACCATGCATTGATAAAGGCATTAGAAAGAAGACAGCATTAGAAACTACAAGAATCAGGAGTGAATAATACCATGGAAGTATCTTTAGAACTCATTTTAATGATGTGGATACTGAGTCTCAGAAAGATTAAGCAACTTGTGGAAGTCACACAGCAGAGCTAGGATGGGTTCTGTAATCAAGAAGTATTTGGATTCAAATTCCACCCCTTCCTACTTGAGTGACCCTGGCAAAATTAATCTTTCACAGCTTCTGTTTCCTCATGTGTGAAAAACATAGCCGTTATAAAATTTACTTTACAGCATTAGTGAGAATACTGAACAAATTAATATACTTCAAAGTATTTAGTTCAGTGCCCATTTTCTGTGACCTCCGTATCTCTCTCATCCTCCATGACTTAATCCACTAGGACACAACCTTAAGATTTCTATGCTACTCATGGGACCAGACAGTCCCAATGGGCAAGCAAATATTCCCAGCACAAACAGCTATTTCATAACAGGTCTGTTGGCTACTTCCATCATTAAATTTCTGCAATCATTTCATTTCAGTTTAACTTCACCGGCCCTAACATTTAAATGGAAATTTCTGTCTTGGATATGGCTTATTGGATATCAGTGAATACAAACACTAGTGAAAAGACAGCCTTGCTAGCCAAATATTTGACTTCTGTGTCGGCCAGAGATCATGATTGCTTCACTTTCACAGTAAATGTAGCTACATTTCTAGCAGTTAGAAATTTGAAATTTCTAGCAATGTTTACATGCTTTCATGTAATTAGTAACCTGCTGAAAATCATCCAGCTAGTGATGATTTTCCAGAGTGAAAAATAGATGAGATTGGGCATCATTGACTTTAATATTGTAACCTGAACACATTCTTTCTCCTGGTTGGTGTGAAACCGTACTCGCATTGGATAATTTATAAAAAGTTAACTAGGGATATTGACTGGTTTGATAGCAAAATAACAGTATATGCATATTGGTCTAGTAACAAATCTCTATTAGTAATCCATACATGTGCCTTTGTTATATTTTGTAATACGTGGGTTCAATAAAAACCTTGATATAGCCAAATTAGTGAACAAAAGATCAGTACCATACTAATGACAGAAAAGATTATAAATTGTTAGACATATTGGTAATTCACCAATTTATTTTAACCATTCAGTGACCATAATGTAGATAGAAGACAGAGTAAAGTTGTTTAAGGATTCATTACCCTACTTAAAAATGGGGAGGAGGAAGAGAAATGTGAATAATAAAGTAAATTTGAGGCTTATTACTTTATGCTTCCTTATGAAAAAATAATATGAAGACAAAACTAACAGTGATTCCAGTAACAGAACAAAAGGGCCCGCTAAATACACCTCTAACATGTCAGTACACTTTTGAACAGAGTATTTAAGTACAGGTGGCACCATACAGAAGTATAAGATACAAAAAGAAGATAAGGAATAAATAAATCTTCAACTGAAATACTTTAACTTTTGCATTTACCTTGAGAAAGTTAACATTTAAAGAAGAGGCTGCTTTTTATACTTGCAGAATTTAGTCACTTTTAGTTGGTTGTAAGGTGTTACAATTTTTTAAATAATTAAAAATTAAAAATTGGTCATTATAAATATTACACATGTGATAAAATATAAGATATTTAAGAGGAAGATCTGTATCTTAATTTGTTTTCTATCCTCATTGTTGCCGTCATGGTGCAGGGCTTTGTTTTGAACGTAGGAGATAGTAAGTTCGAGGTGAACTACTTATGTTACACTGAAAAAATGTAATAACTAAAAAAATGAAAAATATCATTTTCATGTAAAAGCAATTGATATAACATAGAGACGTTATATATTTTATCTTTTTAAAAATAGCCTGGCTCTGGCTGGGTAGCTCAGTTGGAGAGGAGAGAAGAAAGGGATAGTAGAGGTGTCAAGTTGGAACTTAGATGTAAATGCTGATTCTCCTTATCCAATGATTTTCAACCTTCTTCACCTCATGGCACACATAAACTAATTACTAAAAATTTGTAGCACACCAAATAATATATCTTTACTGATCTGACAAAAAAAATAGGTATACTTTGATTCATTCACACAAACGGCTATTGTTGTGTTGGCTGTTGTTATTTTTTAGTTGTAAACTAAGGAAAAAGAGGTCAGTACCCCTTATTAAATAGTCAGGTATTGCTTTTTTTAAAAATTCTTGTGGTATACCTGTTGAAAATCACTGTCCTTAGCCAATGTGCCATCTCTTTAAGTTGTTGGCATTCCCTTTCCCCCTTATTTTTTTTATTTATTGTTCAGATTATTACAGTTGTTCCTCTTTCCCCCCCCATAGCTCCCCTCCTCCCAGTTCCCACCCCACCCTCTGCCCTTACCCCCCCACCATCCTCCTCCATAGGTGTATGATTATTGTCCAGTCTCTTCCTGAACCCCCAACACCCTTTTCCACCCAAAAATTGTCAACCCACTCCCTTTCTATGCCTCTGATTCTATTCTATTCACCAGTTTATTCTGTTCATCGTATTTTTTTATTCACTTGATTTTTAGGTTCACTTGTTGATAGATATGTATTTGTTGTTAATAATTTTTATCTTTACTTTTTTCTTCCTCTTCTCAAAGGATACCTTTTAGCATTTCATATAATACTGGTTTGGTGGTGATGAACTCCTTTAGCTTTTTTTTGTCTGTGAAGCTCTTTATCTGACCTTCAATTCTGAATCATAGCTTTGCTGGTTAAAGTAATCTTGGTTGTAGGTTCTTGCTATTCATCACTTTGAATATTTCTTGCCACTCCCTTCTGGCCTGCAAAGTTTCTGTTGAGAAATCAGCTGACAGTCATATGGGTGCCCCCTAATAGGTAACTGCTTTTTTCTTGCAACTTTTAAGATTCTCTCTTTGTCTTTTGCTCTTGGCATTTTAATTATGATGTGTCTTTGTGTGGTCCTCTTTGGATTCCTTTTGTTTGGGGTTCTCTGTGCTTCCTGGACTTGGAAGTCCACTTCTTTTACCAGGTAGGGAAAGTTTTCTGTCATTATTTCTTCAAATAGGTTTTCAATATCTTGCTCTCTCTCTTCTTCTGGCACCCCTATAATTCTGATGTTGGTATGCTTGATGTTGTCTCAGGGGCTCCTTATACTGTCTTCATATTTTTGGGTTCTTTTTTCTTTTTGCTTATCCATTTGGGTGTTTTTTGCTTCTTGGTATTTCAATTCTTTGACTTGATTCTTGCGTTCCCCTAGTCTGCTGTTGGATCTCTGTATAATATTCTTTATTTTAGTCAGTGTATGCTTAGATTTATTGAAGGTCTCACTAAGTTTATCAGCAGTTTCTAGAAAATTTTTGAAAAACCTTATAACTGTGGTTTTTGAACTCTATATCCTGTTGTTTGCTTTCCTCCTTTTCTGTCATTTGTGATCTGTTTCTTTGTCTCTGCATTTTGGCTGCTTCCCTGGGTTGATAGAGTGGCTTTCTGTGTTAGGTGATCACTGAGAGGAATTAATCTCCAAGCCATTTGGTTATGAAAATCAGCTTTGTCTACAGTGGGAGAATTTCTGTGCTGGAGACACCTTTATGGGGAAAGAGTTGTTTCAGTGGGTCTTTGGTGCTCACTGAGTCTGCCCCCTGAGTGTGTCCCTTATGAATCTGAGGAGTTGTATTTAGAATGGTACTACTCTGACCACTGGGTACGCTGGCTCTTATATCTCCAAGGAGTTGCTATCTTAGCCTTTGCCTGAGGCTACTCAGCCTTTTATATGCAAAAGCCTCTGCTTTCAGCTTGGGTGGGGCAGGGTCTCAGGGAGTCTACAGGGTCGAGCAACCATCTATGGCTGTTTCTCAGCCCTGCCCTTAGAGGTACCGGGTCTCAAGCCACTCTGGAGGTCCTCCCAGTGCCAGACAGTGCCAGACAGTCCAACTCCTCCCCGTATGGTTCTGAGTCCCCAGAAACTCGCCTGGTACTGGAGTTCAGAGCCGTTGGGAGCTTGTGCCTCCCTCCGGTATGAAATGCTGCCAGCCCTTGCCTCAAGCCGTTTCGCCTTGTGCGCCTCCATACCTCTGCAGTTTACTTCCTCACCTCCTCTGAGTCTCAGTCTTTTTCTAGTTGTAGAATTTCCACTCAGCCAGCCTTCCTGTGGATCTGGGTGGTGTCCATTTTTTCTTTTCGTTGTGATTTTGAAATGGTTGTGCACAGCCACAATTCTGGTGTTTACCTATGCCTCCATCTTGGTATCCTCCCCCTTATTTTACAGAGCAAGAAATTGTGTCTCACTGGTTTACAGGAGAACAAACACAAATACCTGGGATTATTGGTTATTAAATATTGTAGTGTAATGAGTTAGTTCTTGTGTTCCAGAACTGACTGACAACACTGAGGAAATGGATGTCTAGATTTCAAAAAAGAGGCAGTCTTAGGAGGCTTGTTTAAGATAAGTCTCTGAGGATTAATTTGCTGTGAGTTGGGGAAGGCTACTTGGGAGTGTGGGGAGGGGACGAGACAAAATTGGATTAACAAGGATTTCCATTTTAGTGATTTTAGTTTTGTGAAATTTGAAGGTTTCTGACTCCTTAACAGAAAAAAAACATTTTCTTATACAACTTTCCATCCTGGTTCTGGAACTTTTGCTTTTTATCTTATAGTAGTGTGGAGTGGAAAGATTTTTTTCCATACTGCTTACATGCTGTCAATTACATGTAAGGTTGTGCATTATTTAGGTGCAAGGTTTTTCTTCAAGAACGATATAGTTTAGAGAGAGAAACAAGCTAAAGTAA
The DNA here is from genome assembly GCA_004026665.1 of Murina feae. Lineage (NCBI taxonomy): Eukaryota > Metazoa > Chordata > Mammalia > Chiroptera > Vespertilionidae > Murina > Murina feae. The sequence continues at coordinate 7,126 of PVJC01017471.1, read as the reverse complement.
TTAAATATTGGTTGAGTGCCTGAATGAAAAATTTATAGATAATCATAGTGCCTATAGGAGCAAAAGTTGCACAGGGCAAGTCTCAATATTTAACATTTTCCCTAATTGAGGGAACAGTTAATTCATATTTTTTTGATTTATCTTGTTCAATTTTCTAAGTGAAGTTAATCTTCAAAGTCCATTTAGATAATTTTTTCTCTGATTACTTTTGTATGAATGACGTCAGTGAACACTGTTCCAGTTTTCTAGTGGTATGAGGGCATACTTTTGAAATAATACAAATTATATTTTTAATCTTTATTTGTAGAGATGATGCCAAGAACTATCAGCATTAAGTGTTATAAAAATTAATATTTGGGGGTTTGAAGGAAGTACCAGATCAATCACCAAATCAATGATTCTTGCTTTTTAAAAGCTTAAAATGCAAGATAGTCTTTTTAAAGATGGAAATAAAATGATTTTCTTCAGGTAGAGAATATTTATTTGCTGATCACAGATGTGGATCCAGAATAAAAACTGAAATGATGAACTGACGAATTATATCTGATAATTATTTCTTTCCTTATTCATTAAGTGCTTAATATGTGCAAAGTTCCCTTGTGGAATGCAGAGTTAATGGAGACTCAGCCCTTGACCTCAAGTTTTAGTGCAAACCAATACCTTTAGTAGCAATTACTAAACTGTAACTGAAAGAGCAAACTCTGCTGGGAGTCGGAGGAGATTGAGTCATACTGAGTAGGTCATTTTGGATACATATCTTGAAAAACAGCATGATTTTTTTTTTTTAAATCTTAACTGGCATGAGTATAAACTCTAAAATGCCTGTTCCTGTAGAAATTAAAGGATTACATATTGGAGGTGGGAGAGGTGAAGAGTGACTATAGCCATCAAGTGATGCCTGTACTTTATAATTTTCTAGGCTATGATCTTTGCCATATCCCCACCAAGAAAACTGGACTTGAGTTCTCTTTTTCTAAGGTGGATCATAAAAGAGAGCCACTATCTTTTCATCTCTGCCTTTTACATATATATGCTGATAAGATACTAGATAGGTTTATTGGAAAGCTCAGAATAGTGTGAATATGGGGTGGAGGGTTAAGTGCTGTTGCTCTTCTTTAAATCATATATGTTGTCATAATCTATCAATTAAGGTGTTGGCTTAAACAGATAATCTACACACATGCAATTTAAAGTCCACAGAGCAAATCAGGTTTGTTAAGTTACTATTCATTGAACAAATGAGTGAACAGATTGGGACACTGGCAGTTTTTATTGGTGTTAGAGATGGAGAATTTTAAGAGGAAACTCTTTTTTGTAATTACATAAGATGTTGCTACCAGGTGTTTGGGGTTATAGGAGATAATGTCCAGGAAGGAGGAAGGATGTATGGAAAAAGAGATATGAAAGTGACAGAGAGATGTCATATGATTGCTTGGGGTTAGAGTACTGACAGTTATGCCCATGTTTCTGAAAATATTAAAGTCATACTTAGAATGTTGTTTTTATATAATATTTATATTTATATAAAATGACATTTATGTAAATACTAGTGGCCCAGTGCATGAAGTTTGTGCACATTAAAAGGGGATTAATTAGAGGAAATATTTTAATATTGCTATTTGCCTTTCTCTATAATAGAAGTGTCAGAGATTAAAGAAAATTAGTAAAATGTGTATGAAAATCTTCCTCCTGTCAGAGTCAGGGGTGCACCATGGAACCCAGAGTCAAGTCTTCAACCACCCACGTGCACCTCAAAATCGCTCAAGACCCAAACCTGGACGGTCCCCCTTCATTGGGCCAGATCCAGACCCAGCCAGTCCCATCCTGTCAAGCCCTGCCAGGTAGGGGGAGGGGTGCTGCCTCAAGTCCCCTGGGTGCCAGGGCAGGGGCACAGCCTCAGGTCCCCTGGCCTGGTGACAGGGCGGGGGGAGCAGCCTCAGGTCTCCTGTCAAGCCCTGCGGGTGGAAGGCACGACCTGAGGTCTCCTGTCAAGCCCTGTGCAGGAGGTGGGTGGGCATGCAGCCTCAGGTCCCTGCTGATTGCTCAAGGCTCGTTATGGGAACTTAGCCTCAGCTGTGGGTGCAAATTGACCGGAATGATGGTCAATTTGCATATTCCCTCTTTATTATATAGGATGACATTAATATGACTTACCAAATCTTTGAAGTGCAGGTATCAATATATGAGTCCTGTATGTACTGCTGATGCGTATAATATTGTCCTCCTCCCCTTTCTTCTTTTCTGGAAGTGAGAATCAGCAAATAGTCACCTATGTATATTTGGGTCTCATTTACATACATGAATAAGGTTTAGGTTTTTTCCAGTATTTTTGCATATGATTTTATAACTAATAATCGTATCTGTGCCTCCTTGATATGAATCAACTAGAAATAGTCATTTAGAGATAGTAGACTAGAGAGATTATTAGAGACCACAAATATAGTTATTTAAGTTTCCATTTAGTGTCCTGTAATGGTTCTAGACACCAGAGTCAGGATCTCAGTCGAGTCCCATCTGAGTTTGAATCCTACTCTGCCACTTATAACTTTTGGGGGAAGTTAATTATCTTCTTTGTGCTTCTCTTTCCTCATCTGAAAATGGAGATAATAATAGTCTATCTCTTTTGGGCCAGGGCAGCTTCATGGGCAGGGAACTAGTGACTTTGCACGTGGTCTGGCACTCAGAGTGTAGTCCTGCGCTTGGTTTTACAGCTCTGTGGTTACATCTTGACATTGTTCGCAACTTCTCCTTCATTTTGTAGTGAAGTCAGATGGGACTGTGAGGCAGGCACTGAGGGCCTGAAGCCTGGCTCTCTGTGGTCTCACCTGCTCCTGCCTCCCTCTCCTCTGGAAGGGATCTGGTCTGCCCCTTTTCCTGCCTCCTCTGCCTCTCTTTGCTTCCAGTGCAGCCTGGGCCTGGGGTTAGGGAGTCAGTGTCAGGGACAGGAGAGGCCTGGGCACCTGTGAAAATCTGCTTTCACTCTGCAAATATCTCATGATAGGCCTGGAGAGACAGACCATGGAAGGAAGGAAAATACTTTGCCATTTTAACAAGGGGCCCTGCATTTTTATTTTGCATTGGGCTCTGCAAATTACACAGGATAGGCTGTTCTGAGGACTGAAGAGCTGATAGTTGTAAAGCAACTAGAACTATGCCTGATATACAGAGGCACTACAGAAAGGTATGCTGTTATCATCTAGCATATTTACATATCTAGCATAACATCTAGTTAGTTTGCAACTGCTACTTACATGTATTATATATTTATATACCAGTCATTTTATAGAAATGGGTAATTATCATTTCCTTGTACATGTTGTCATGAATATTTATTGTATTCAGATAGAAATATATGATTTTTAAATAAAGGATAGCTTCTAGTTCAGCAGTTGCTAACCTTTTGGACCTAACGGACCACCAGTGGTCCGCAGACCACCGGTTGTCAACCGCTGCTCTAGTTGGTCTTAAGTATATAAGATCTAGTATGTATTATGCATTTCATTTTTGCATTTTCAGTACAATGATTGTAAAAAACAAAGATTATATGATGTACAAAATATATCCATTTTTGTACTATAGTTGGATTTAAAGCCAGGATGCTGGGAAGATTTTTCTTCATTAATGTACTCATGCTCTCTAGTATCAAATGAAAAAATAAACTCAACAACAGTGTTTAAAATGTGTTGTTTTTATTGTTATGTATCCTCCGGTGGTATATGAAATCTATTCTTTGTGTCTATTTTTTTTTTTTTTTAGTACAGTCAGTCCTCATGTAACACCATCAATAGGTTCTTGGAAACTGCAGCCTTATATGAAACAGTGTATAACAAAACCAGTTTTTAATAACTATCAGATACTAGAGGCCTGGTGCACGAAATTTGTGTACTTGGGCTGGGGGTGGGGTGGGGGAGGGTCTCCCAGCCTGGCCTGTGCCCTCTCACAATGCAGGAGCCCCACGATTGATCACCCTAAAGAGGTCGGCCCCACCCACTCACCCAGGGCTCCTTGATGGATTGCCCTAAAGAGGTAGGCTGGAGTCGCAGGCCCTGCCTCTGTGCTGCATACAGTGTCAAGCCCCCACCCATGCACATGCCCTGCTGTGTGTGAAGCCTCCTGGTGATTGCTAGTTGTGGTGTGAGCGCATCGCGGTGTGAGGGCCTGACAACCACATGGGCTTTTATTACTAAGTACATCATTTCAGATTTTATTCTGGATCCACATCTGTGATCAGGGATATTGATATAAACAAGAGTTCAGTTCCAATGGCATGTTTCTGGTCGCAAAAAACATTACCAAACTTCTAAAGACCCCAACCACTGCTAATATTAAAAATGGAAATAAATGTGAGCTATAGATACATTTAAGAAAGATGAATTAAAAAGTGACATTATTACTTTTCAACCTCATTCTAGTTCAGGCTTGTGAGTAGGCAGAGATGAGGGTGCAAGGCAGGACCTGGCCAGGACAGGATGCCCTTCTATCTCAGAGCACTCACACACACCCTCACTCAAATCAATGTTTCTCTCTCTCCCGCTCTCTGAACTCAATAAGCATATCCTCGGGTGATGATTAAAAAGAAAAAGTGCTTCAAGGGACGGAAGAAATGGCAGAAGGAGTTGAGCCTCTGAGCCAGGCTGCAAATGTGTAAAGAATAAGTTAATAATAATAATAATTTGCTTAGTACTTTCAGGTATCCATTAAAAACAGTTTACAAGGACCTATATGGAGCCAATATATGGTCTTCAGAGGATCTTGGAACTTTAAAATTCCAAGCAGCATTTTAAAAATATGTATATATCATTACTATGGAGTTCAAAACATGAGCAGAGGGATTTCCACCGGGCCTTTTTTTTCATTGGTTTTATAGTGGTATGTTTAAGTTTTCATTGTTGAGTAATCACCAGTTGAGAAAAAGAAAATCACATACATATCAGAAAAGAGGTAAGAGATAATTGAGTGGATGTTTATATTCATTTTGTTATTCTCTACTATATTTACAAGCCAGACGAAGTCTATTTAGTCATATGGCAGACACACGAAGAAATAATTCATGTTTGCCTTATTTCCTTTGGAGACTAAGTTGGAGAATCAGAACAGTTTAAAATGGCAGTGTACTGGTAGTAGGGAGACTGTTACAGTTATTTTTGCTAATGATGAGCTTTTGAAGTTTAGGTTTGGATTCTACTGCATACCACTCACTGTCATTGTGCGTAGAGGCAATTTCCTTACCTGGAAATTAGAGATAATGTCTACTCCTCAAAATTGAATTTGTCTTAAAAACAGTTTCAGGAATGAGAAATGGGGTCTGTGGATTTTTCAGCAAGATGTAACCTTTTGAAGGGACTACCTTTCTTGCAGGAGAATCTGGTTCTGAATTTCTGGAGGGACTCCTGTTGAATTCTTTGAGTAATGTGGTAGGCCATTGGTTTATGACTATCCTGTGACTCTCTTTACCTCCACAAATACCGCCTTGATATTTACATGCTTTGATGTTTATTGGCAGAGATTGAGATCCTATTTTGTTTTTCTTGGCTTTGGGGGATGGCAAACATTTCTTCCAGCTGGCAAAATCAACATACATTTTATCTTTGGACCTCTTGGGAGAGGAAAGAAAGAGGGTGTTAAAATGTACTTTTATTGAAGTGGCAGTTGTTACTGTATGTATTTGATTCATCTGGGAGTTTCACATTGCTTTTAATCTCCACAACATTTTTGTTTTCTATTATTCAGGAAGAGCAATAGAGAATGCCCATGGTTAGCAATAATAGGACATTTAACAAATGGTCCCTGATTCTAAGGGGTGAAATGTTCGTGTACTATATTCCAAAGGAATAGTCATTGTTGGATCCAACTTAATTTTTGTCCTATGTCATTTATTTGGATATTTCCATTAACTTTTGGCAACTAGGAATACTGTGTGTTGGTCATATTTTCACACAGTGAAAAAAGTCTCTGGAATTGAGTTTTGTAGTTAGCAAAACATGAATAAAAAAACATCTAAAGCCCTTCATCTGTTGGTACCATATATAGTAGAAGAAATTTATCTTTGGGAAAACATGGAAATTGAAAAAAATATGTTTGTGTGCATATTCTATTTCTTTGATAAATGAAGCTGTAAAGGACTTTCTGTAATTTTTTCCCACCTTTTCACATTTGTCTCTATATAAATATGATTTTATGAGATAATTTAAGAACTAAGAAAACTATTGCTACTTCTTCCTCATAAGTTAATATTAATGCATAATAAAAAGTTAAAGACAAATGATGTGACATTTTTTGGATTAAGAAGAAGTATAGTTTCTCTTATAAAAATTGAAAGAATTCTTTTCTTAGAGTATATAAAGATGCTTTATTTGGAAGAAGAAACAACTATTTTTTATTTTGTTAATCATTTTATTAAAATGATTGTTCAAGGAAAAGACCACTTGCAAATCACAATTGAGATATTTTGGTTGCCTTTAAAAAACATTTCTCTTGAATATAAAGGTTAGCAGCAGTCCATTGTATTTTTCAGAGAGAATTCCACTCACTCATTAATCCTATTAAAAATATTGGGTTTGGAAAAAATATTTCCTCACTTAGGAAAAAAAAGCAGAGGCTAATGAATAGAATGGTAAAGCTTTGTTCAAGTTGCTTCAGATTCCCTCATTATGCTAATTTAATAGGTAGATTGCAAAAGTACGGTTTTGAATTTATGAAATTCACATAAGATACATTTTAAAATGTGTAAAAATCATTTTAAATTTTAAGCCATTAACAAGTTAAACAGAGTATCATCCTGGTGAGTTTTACACAAGAAGACAAGAAACCTGAATTGTATGTAGCTATTTCTTTAATTAGGATGGACCTTCACATAGTTTACTATCCTTTCATTGTACCAGGGTAATACTGTATCCAATTTGGTCATCACAGCAACATTTGAAATGCTTATCAATATGTACTTTTTACAGATGCTGAAACTAAGCCCATGACAATGCAATAATATGTATAGCATAACACCGTAAGGACTAGAGTGTAGATTAGTTTCTAAGTCTGTCTGACCCTAAACACTAGGCCTTATCCCTACACTACACCAACTGTGTGACCTTGACCAAGGTGCTTGATTTATTTGGCAATTACTTAATCT
>PVJC01017470.1:0-32445 GCA_004026665.1 Murina feae | reverse complement strand
TTTACTCCTTTTTATTTTCTTTAGCATTTCAGACCTCCACCTGGTATCATTTTTTTTCTGCCTTAAGTATATTCTTTAGAATTCATTTAGTGAAATTCTTTTGATGACAACCTTTTTCAATTTTTATTTGTCTGAAAAGCTTTATTTTTCCTGTTTCTAAAAGATCTTTTACAAGTATTCACTAGTAATAGAACCCTATTTTTTTCTTTCTCTATTATTTTTTTAAATCCTCACCTGAGGATATTTTTGCTACTGATTTCTTTTTTTAGAGAGAGTGGAGGGTAGGAAGGAAGGAGGGAGAGAGGGAGAAAAAAGGAGAGGGAGAGGAAGAGGGAGAGGGAGAGGGAGAGGGAGGAGGAGAACACGACATGAGAGAGACACATCAATTGGTTGCCTCCCATCCGTGCCCTGACCAGAGCCAGGGATCAAACATGCCCTTGGCCAGGAATGGAACCCACAACTCTTTGGTCCACAGGCCAGTGCTCTAACCACTGAGAAACTGATCAGGGCTGGTAATAGAACGCTAGGTTACAGTTATTTTCCTTCAGACCATTTAAGATAGTTTACTGTCTCTGGGCTTTCACTGTTGTGATTATTTCTCTTTTAAAAGTAATCTATTTTTTCTCTCTGGGTGCTTTCTAGGTCTTTTTAAAAACTCTTTGATGTTCTGCAGTTTTAATGATTTGTCTAGGTTTATATTTATTATTCTTTCTGCTAAGTATTTGTTGTGAGTTGATTTCAGTAGTTTTAGAAGATACTCAGCATCAGCATCTTTAAAAAAGAAAGATATTGCATCTACCTGTGCTTTCCTACGTTAGACCTTTCTCAGTCTTTAATGTCTGTTAAAGTTCTCTCTCATTTTTTTGACTTTTCTTTTTGTGTGTGCTACATTCCAGATAACTTCCTTACTCTGTCTTTCAGTTCATTGAATCTTTCATTGACTATATCTAATCTGTTAAATATGTCCCACTGAGTTTGATATTTTAATTATAAATTTTTATTTCCAGATGTTTTGAGTTTTTTCTTCAAATCTACTTTCTTAGTAGTGTCTTGTTCCCTGAACATATTTGCAAGCTTGTCTCTTATGTCTTTAAAATATATTAAACATGGTTATTTTAGAGACTATGATGAATGGATTCATTTAGGTGAGTTTCTGCTAAACTCGTTTCTGCTGGTTGTTCTTATGTGCCTTCTAAAATTTTTCTTGTGTAATTTAAATTTTTTTCCTTGTAATCTGTTTATTTTCTGTGGGATTCCATTAGTGAGAATTCTTGGAGACCTGGGGTGGAAATGGTGATAGGATTTAAGTTTGCTGTTGTCCACAGCCTGGTGTGAGTTTAAAATAACCTCTCTAAATTAAAATATCTGCTTAAGGGTTTTCATACCACCCAGGTAATGAGAATTCAGACTGCACACCCCTTTGAGGACTAGTGTATAGTCCATATTTTCAGTGCAGTATTTTTTTTCTCTTTTAGTCAGATCCAGGGTTTGACACAGTGAATTTTCCAGCTGTCTTCTCAGAGTCCTAAGCGTTATTTTTTATTCACTCCTATACTGTGGGAGCCCAACTTTATGACACAGATCTTGGGCATCCTGTTGTATTGGCTGTACCTATGAAACTTTGGAAACCAAGTTCATTCGGTAACAAATGTTCTTAGTGGAAAGCCTGGCTATATCCCACACATATCTCTAGTTCCCTATCTTTATTCAATCCCTGACTAGAGGATTCCTTTCTAATTTACTAGCTCATCAGTGCTTTCTAGAAGATTTTAAAAATACTTTTCCAGAGTAATTAGTTATTGAATTGGGAGAATAATTCTAGGTATCCATCTGCCTGGAGGAAATGCTATAATTCCTTTTCCTTTTTTACCATCAGATTTTAGCCTTCTTTTAGCCCAGTCTCTGAGCATTGTGGCTAGGGCACCTGTATCAAGGGGACAAGAGCATGTAGGCTGCTCTTTCAGAGGATAGCTCCTTTTTCTACTCCTGATTTTATGCCAAGTGGGGTTGGGTTCACCTTTTTAGATTTTTCTAAGAGGTGTTCAAGGTATATAGGCTGCTTAGAGGACTAATTGGGTAGAAAGAAAGGCAAGGAGAGTGGGGAGAGAGGCCTGCAGCCATTTCTTACTAAGAGCGAATGAGCTGGAGGTCTGGAATAGAGTGCTCTCTAGTTTCAGTCACATTACATTACATATTTGGTGAACCCTTTTGGCCCATAAAATCCTTTCCATTAGTCAGGGTGCTCTGTGCTTTTGTTCTTGACTACTACTGTTCTTCGTGCTGTTTGGTTTGCTTGCATGTCTCAGTTTCCTTTTTAGAAGACAGATTGTAATATATTTAGGAATTTATTTATATTAATTGGGGTTTTCTAACTTCTTTTGTCCCCTCTTTAGACATCAGATTCCCATCTTGAGGCTTATTTCAGAAAATGCCCATGTGATTCCTTGCCCCAAGTGCCAGCAGCAGATGCAGCAATTGACACGCTGTAGGGAATTTCCAACTGCTGGGCAGGTTTCTGAAATCCAGACACGTGCTGTTCACACTTTGGCTTCTGAAGCAAGGATCAGTGGTTGAAAGAGGGGAGGGGCTGGTAGGAGTCTGGAGGGAGAAAGATCTTGTAATGCCTGCCTAGGGCTTAAGGTTTTGTCAGTTTTCTTCATCCCTTCTCCAGCTGGCGTTGGCAGGGTAGTGTAAATCACTGCAGAATGAACTCACTGGAGGCTTCTTTGAGGCATACCTGTGATGTCATCCTGTTATCACTGCTGGTACTACAGAAACTCCTTTTACTTCTCCCCTGAGAGAGGGTGATGCCCAGAACTCAAGTCAGGGCAATGACAAGAGAGAAATGTCTGGTAATTATTATTTTGAGATGCCTTCTGAGGACACAATCGCAGGCCATTGACACGTTCTTCAAGATTCCATGTTGGAAGAGAAAACCCTCTTTGCAAACACGGCCTGAATACCTTTTGGAGATAAAACTACTTTTTAAACATGAAGAGAAAGACAATCCAGAAAAACTTGAAGCTCCTTGGTAATCTCTTTGTTACCCCTGACTCCCTACCATCCTAACACACACATGCATATGCAGTGATTCTTTTAAAAGCGTCAGATCATGTCACTCTGTTCAGAATCCTCCACTGGCTTCCCATTTCCCTCAGAGTAAAAGCTATAGTCTTTACAAGTCCTTTTCATATGAAACTCTCCCTCCTTATCACTGCAACATTGCCTTTCCCTAACTTCATTCACTACTGTTCTCCCCCTGGCTTACCTTACTCTGTTTCAGACACACTGGCCTTCCTACAGTTCCTCTGATAAGCCAGGGATTCTCCCACTTTTGGACCCTTGCATTAGCAGTTTTCTACACTTGCTACTCTGGCTTCAGCTCTCTGTAGGATAAATACCTACCTCCTAAAAGTCTTTGCTTAAATGTTACCTCCATGAGTCCTACCCTGATGTTTCTATTAACAGGCTATACTTCCAACCTGTACTTCTGAGTTCCTCTATCCTGCTCTGCTTTCTTTTTCATAACACTTATTTTCTAAATACTAGATAACTTATTTTTTGTGCATATATACATGTTTAAATATATTTTTATTTCAGAGAGGAAGTGGGAGGGAGAGAGAGAGAGAAATATCAATAAGAGAGAATCATTGATAGGCTGCCTCCTGCAAGCCGCCTACTGGGGAACAAGCCCACAACCCAGGCATGTGCCCTTAATTGGAATTGAACCTGGGACCCTTTAGTTTTCAGGCCAGTGCTCTATGCACTGAGCCAAACCAGCTAGGGCTTGTGCATATATTTTAACTTATTTTCTCTGCTACTGCTCTGCAAGAATGTAAGCTCCCTGAAGATAGGGATCCTTGACCTGTTTTATTTGCTGATGTATTGTGAGCATCCAATACAGTGCCTAGTGTGCAGTAAGTTCTTAATATGTTTTGAATTGAGTTCAGATCAATAATTAAGTTTGTCAGCAAATCAGTCTGGGCAGTGAAGATTGAATGGCAAGGCTAGGACCTTTTTGTTATCTGGGTCATTGTTCATTTTACTGTCTTTGCTTGGTTTTTTTTTTGTTGAGCTGATAATTCTAAAAATGTCATTTCCAAATGAATGTTTTGTATCCTGGCATTAAATTAAAATACATTATATATGCCTTGGTATTTAGCATTAATCCTGGAGTCAATGTCTTTGGGGCTCTGGAAAGCAAAATTTCTTTGAGAACAGCATACTCATTTTTTCTGGTCTCCTAAATCTTTCATCATTTATTCTCTGTCCTTTCTTCCTGCCCATAAATATTCTTTTATTTCTCCTTCTCTACTCATTTACCATATTTTTACTGTCACCATACTGAAGGAACACTGTCCTGTATATGAAAGCTAAATAAAATTTAAAAAAGATTTAACATTTCGGGTTTTGTGAAAAATACTAAAAAAATAAGAATAAAAGCCTGGCCAGTGACGCTCAGCGGTTGAGTGTCAACCTGTGAATCAGGAGGTCACGGTTCGATTCCTAGTCGATGCACATACCTGGATTGTGGGCTCGATCCTCAGTTGGGTGTGTACAGAAGGCAGGCTATCAATGATTCTCTTTCATCATTGATGTTTCTCTCTCGCCCTCTCCTTTCCTCTGAAATCAATAAAACAAAATAAAATGTTTAAAGGAATAAAGAAGGAAACCACTTATAAACTACCCAGCAATGATATTCCTTCCTGTATGTATTTATGAATATTAAGTTTTTTAAAATACAGTTGAAAGGATACTGAAAATGTTTGATTCTACTGCTTTCACTTAATATAAGTATTCCATTTTAAATTTTTTTAAAACTTCTTTAATGGCTGAATAATGTTCTCATATGAGTATTCTAACATTCATGTAATCATTACCCTGTTTTTAGACGTCCACCCTCCCACTTTTCTAGTATCAGTAATGCTGTAATTATCTTTGCACATAAAACCTTTGTCTGCACTTCTTATTGTTTTATTATAATATATTTTTAGAAGCTCAGTGTTTGGGTTAAAGGATGTTTTAAAGTCTTTTTAAGAAACTGATTTTAGAGAGGAAGGAGAGAAAAGCATCAATGTTGTTCCACTTACTTATGCGTTCATTAGTTGATTCTCATATGTGTCCTCACTGGGAATCAAACCCACAACCTTGATGTATCGGGACAGTGCTCTAACCAACTGAGCTACCTGGCCAGGGCAGGGTCTGAAGTCTTAGTGCTTTGATATGTGGTGCTAGATTACTTTCTTGAGAAGTTATGCCAGCTTACACTCCTACAGCAGTGTTTGAGAATGCCCAGCTACCACCTCTTAATAGCACTGAGTATTTTTAATGTTTTATAGTCGTTGGTACAATGACTACATTCATATATTTGTTGAATAAATGATAGATGACAAGCTATCTTTTTGTAATGGATTTTAGTTTGAGAAGTTTTAGTTTGTAGCAAAATTGAGTGGAAAGTACAGAGTTTCCATATATGTTCTGCCCCCAAACATGCACAACCTTCCCCACTATCAATATCCAGAAACAGACTGCTACATTTGTTAAAATTGATGAACTTTTAATATATATATATATATATATATATATATAGTATTAGTTTTTTACAGAGAGGAAGAGAGAGAGAGAGAGAGAGAGACAGAGAGTTAGAAACATCAATGAGAGAGAAACATCGATCAGCTGCCTCCTGCACACCTCCTACTGGGGATGTGCCCACAACCAAGGTACATGCCCTTGACCGACACTCTATCCATAGAGCCAAACCGGTTAGTGCAAAATTGATGAACTTTTATTGACATGTCATCATCACCTAAAGTTTAGTTGATGTTTACTTGGGTGTTGTAAATTCTGTGGTTTTTGACAAATACATAATGGCATGTATCCACTATTATAGTATCAGATATAATAGTTTTATTGCCCTGAAAATCCTCTACGCTCTGCCTGTTCATCCCTTCCTCTGGCAGCCTCTAATTTCCATAGTTTTTATTGTCTCCATAGTTTTACCTTTTCTAGGATGTCACGTAATTAGAGTCATATAGGATGTAGCCTTTACAGATTGGCTTGTTTCACTTAATAGTTTGCATCTAAGATTCCTCCATGTCTTTTCATAGCTTGATAACTCATTTCTTTTTAGTGCTGAATAATATTTCATTGTCTGAATATGTCACAGTTTATTTATAAACTGGGGGCCCGGTGCACAAAAATTTGTGCACTCGGGAGGTCCCTCAGCCCAGCCTGTGCCTTCTCGCAGTCTGGGACCCCTCTGGGGATGTCCACCTGCTGGCATGCCTGGTCAGCCTAGGTGAGGGGCTGATGGCTGTTTGCAGGCTGGCCAAGCCCCCCAGTAGGTCCCTCACCCCATTGGGGTGTGGCCAGCGTGGGTGACGGACTGAGGGCTGTTTTCAGGCTTTCACTCTGCCCATAGCTCCCGTTGACCCAATGTCCCAGCAAGCCTGGCTGGAAGCAGGTTTCTGGGGTTTATTTATCTTCTATAATTGATACTGTTCCTTTAAGCCGGGGCCTAGGCAGGTAACGAAGCCTCCTCTTGGCTTCAGTTCCGAGGCTTCTATAATTGAAAGAATGTTGCCTTAGTAGACTCTAGGCAGGCAGTTTCCTCCATCACTGGTGCAAAGGAAGCCTGCTGTTTGCTTCAGCTCTGAAGCTGCTGTAATTGAAACAATGTTGCAAATATGTTGTCTGAGCTGGAGAAGCCCAGCTGGCTGGCAGACAGTTTACTCCTGCTGCAACGGAAGCCTCTGTTTACTCTAACTCCGTGACTGCTGGCCTCCATCTTGGCTGGGTTAATTTGCATACAGCTGCTCTGATTGGCTGGTGGGCGTGGCTTAGACATCCTGTAGTAACAGTCAATTTCAATATTACTCTTTTATTAGATTAAACTACTGAAGGACATCTTGGTTGCTTCTAAATGTTAGCAATTATGCATAAAGCTGCTATGAGTATGTGTGTGAAGGTTGTTGTGTGGGCATTAGATTTTAACTCATTTATAAATACCAAGGAGTGTGATTGCTAGATCATATAGTAAGGCTGTGTTTAGTTTCATAAGGAACTACTAGACTGTCGTCCATCCTATCTTGTTTTAAATTTCATTTCTTTGGTTATTGGTCAGAATGGACATTTTTTTCCTATGTTTATTAACCATTTATAGTTCTGTATAGTTTTGTACTCTGCTTATTTTTCTATCCAGCCTAATATCTTTTGTATCCATTTATTTGAGCTTTACAAGTAGTAAATACATTAAGTCCTTTCTGTATTCATTATTTTCTTAATTGTATTTGATTTTAATTGTATTCAGTTTTTTATGTAGAGAAGTTTTTAAATAGTTAAAAATGTCATTTTCCCCATTTGTGGTTTATTCCATTGCTCTTAAACTTAAAAAGGTCTTTCCACTGGAGAAATTTTTAACTGGCTCTGCAAATATATTTTCATTCCCGTGAGCTGGAGGGAATTCCAGTAACATTGTTAGGTAGAGATGTGAGGAACAGCTCCTACATGCTTAATTAATGCAACAGCATATTGTGAGAGTAGATCTTTTGCATTATAAAAGCTCCTGAGCAGCAGATTGGCATTTTTATACACTATACTTTGAATAAGGTGAGGTTGGAGTAATTATAGATTGCATTGTCGAGGTCAGACCACTCATCTCATCCCATCTTACCTCGAGTGAAAACTTGCCAGCTAGGAATAGTCCAGGTTGGAAGTTAACATGGGTACCTAGGTGAGTGGTCCTGTTGTCTTGCTATTTCAGGGAGGAAGCAGCATGGTTGCCTTTGTGGCTATCCTACTTTTCACTAATGAATGAATCATCTGTAACAGAATGTTACTGAGGAAATACTTTTTTTTTTTTTTTGAGTAAAAGCTCTTGGAGTAAACCATCTATTGAGCAAGGGAGTAAGGCTGTGCAAGTGGAAGGTCCATAAGCCACCAGTGCATGGGATCATACTCTACCAGAGACATTTAGATACAGGTATTTCCCATAATCTCTGATTTGGCTTTGTAAACACTGTGGAAAGTGTACTGAGGACAGCATTCCTGCTGAGTGAGTCAGTGCACCTGACTGTCTTGGACTTGGGGATGTGCAGGAGGCCAGAGTATAATGAGATGTCTTTGAAATTTCTTTGCTTTAAGGAACTCAGAGACCAGTATAGGATGGAACAGATGTATGTTGCCCAGAAGGGAATTAGGTCATGATGTTTCTATTTTCTAGGTGATTGACTTTTGGGAAGGGGTTTGCTGCTGAAAATGTGGTCTGTCTTTTCTCTGAAGGCCATGCTTATGAACTTTGCAATTGGTCACATTTTTGTAAAATAATACATATTATAAATACATTCATAAAAGACTGACATTGATAAAAACAATCATAATTCTCTAAGATTTTGGAATTGTGTTTTAAATTCTCTTTTGTTTTCTCCGTATTTTTGTGGCTTTCTATAATGATCACAATATTTTTGTAATAAACATTTTTAGAAATTATGAGAAAAATATTTGAAGTTAGATAAAGCTAGGTTCTAATTCTGATTCTGTTATTTGCTATATCATGTAAATTACATAACCACTTCTGCGTCTGTTTCTACATCTAGTACCTTGTGCATAAAAGACATTTAACAAATTAAACCTTCTCACTACAGCATATTTGCCACTGATTGGGTATCGAACTGTGACTCTTGGTTCATGGGCTGACTCTCAGCCACTGAGCGACACCGTCTGGGCACAAACTTTCTTTCTTTCTTTTTTTAATATATTTTATTGATTTTTTACAGAAAGGAAGGGAGAGGGATAGAGAGTTAGAAACATCGATGAGAGAGAAACATGGATCAGCTGCTTCCAGCACACTCCCTACTGGAGTTGTGCCTGCAACCAAGGTACATGCCTTTGACCGGAATCGAACCTGGGACCCTTGAGTCTGCAGACTGATGCTCTATCCACTGAGCCAAACCAGTCAGGGCCAAACTTTATTTCTTAAAAAATTAATATATTTCTTACAGCTAAGTAATTGTGCTTGGTAAAATGTTCAGTTGTTTTAAAAAATTTCTTTCAAGATGGCCTTATGCAAGTTCCATGATGATAAAGCCCATAGAACCACTTTGAGATGGTAATGCTACAATAGACAGCTTTGAGAAACCAGGATTAAAAATCTTAGACATACTTTCCCCCCTTTTACTTTTAGCCCCAAACTATGGGCCCTCTTTCTCCCTCTGAAGACATTAGGAAGCCAAATTTATAAAGAAACCAGAAGCCTGGTGCACAAAATTCATGCACTCGGGGTGGTGGGGGTCCCTTAGCCTGGCCTGTACCCTTTTGCAGTCCGGGAGCCCTCGGGGGATGTCTGACTGCTGCAGAGGTGGGAGAGGCTCCTGCCACCACCACTGTGCTTATCAGCCATGAGCCTGGCTTCTGGCTGAGCAGTGCTTCCCCTATGGGAGCTCACTGACCACCAGGCTGCAGCTCCTGAGTTGAGCATCTGCCCCCTGGTAGTCAGTGCATGTCATAGCAACTGGTCGTTACACTGTTTGGACAATTTGCATATTAGCCCTTTGTTATATAGGATTTCTATTAACTAATGCTATTTAGCCTATGCATGGTCCTTTCCAAGGGAGATTAGGACAGAGCTCATTGAGCCATTATGAAACTTGCTATCAATTTCACCCTTTCTCTGAGGCCCTTAAAGGCAAAGAAAGTCCTTTTGGTAAGTGTTGGAAAGACCTCCACATATGTGTGCTATTTCTTTAAAAGAAAGTCTAGCGGAAGTGATGCTGTAGGGAACATCTGCACTTGGGGCTGAGTAGAGAGAGCGAGATGCGCTGCAGCTGGTGTAAGGCCCTGGCAGGCTGAGGCGCTGCTGTCTATTGGGGTTTACTTCTGTCTACATTGAAACATGGCTTGGGAGGGGGTTGGTGGCCTGCTGCCAGCCTCAGTTAGCCTGCCCTTCTCTTTCCTCTTTCCTCCTCAACCCCTCCATCCCCCAGCTCCCCTCCCTCATGCTTTAAAGTCACATTTCCAGGCCAGACGTAGAATTAATCTCTGGGCACTTCACATTGCTGGCAGCTGAAAGCAGGATGTGGGATCTTTTTTTTTTTTCTCTTTCTCTCTGCGTCTTGGCTGACTTTTTTACCTCTCGAAGAATTTGGAAGGCCGTGAGATCCCCCCCTCCCTTCCAAGTACTGTGGAGTTTTTCAGCACGCTGATCACCCTGCTGCGGCTTCACCCTAATAGACTTCATATGTTGATGCAGTTGACATCAGTATCAAACTATTTTACATGTGATCTGGTGTATTTCCTGAGGAAATCTGCAAGATATTTATTAAGAACTAATAAAATAAACCTCTCCATGAGTTTTAGGTAGTTTTCAATTTTTCATGTCTCTCTCGTTTCCTCTTATCAATGAGTTGCTATTTTCTCTTTACTCTGACCATTGCAAAAGGAAACAAAAATAAATGTTTTAAACTGTTCCTGAAGGGACAGAGAGAGAATAGTTCTGCCATGATGTATCAGCCAGGGCTGTATTTTTAGTGCAGCATTGTAGAAACTAAAAATATCCTGTTATAGTGGATCCTTTTTATAGGTCTGTGTGTGTGTATGTGTGTGTTTATAATGTTGTATGCACAAGTGCCTTTGTGCATCGGCAGCCGCTCTTCCCATTACAGCTGGACTCCATTAGTCCTTGAAAATTAATGTAATCCCAGTTAAGAAAAAAATTAATTACTCTACCAGAGCTGCATTTTATCCAAAGCTAGTGTTAGCTCCCTAGCTGGCAGCTTAGTTTGAGAGGCTCCAGGGGCCCATGGAATTGTGGCTTTGGTATCACAGCATTTGCTGCTGTGTTTTTCCCGTTGAGAGCATTCCTCAGTTCTTTAGGGTTAAACATGTGGCATGCAGAGAGTAACTGCAGACCTCTCTGCCTCAGTGAAATACCATGTTCCAGTCTGATCATCCCCAAAAGAGATGTCTGCCACAGGTTTAACTCATCTGCCATAGCAGGGTTTCTTATCAGGGTTTTTTAAAAAAGAGATTCTTTGGTAATGGTGTTGTTCTCTGGAGGAGAAATACTGTTTATCAAAGTCCAAGAGATGCATGGGATTTGCCTATAACTGTCCTTCGTGAACAATGAAGAATGACAGTCACATTTTTTCTTTTTGTCTAAGGTTGGACTAGTTTGTTTAATACATATCCTTTATTATAAACGAGTGTGTCGGAGTTGACTGCTGGTTCCTAGTCAAACTTCTCAGCACCAGCCCCAGATGAGGGGCTGACTGCTTCAGCATGTGAGTAACGTTTCCAGCTCTGTAATCAGTGTTCTGGGATGAGGTGCAGGGCACAGCCCAGAAGTTGTTGCAGTCGGCCTTGCCTTCATGATACAGCTCTTGTGCAATCGCCTGCATTTGTTGTTGTTTTGTTTGTTTTTCCTCTTTGAGGGCTTGGATTGGGTGGAAGGATAGCGTGGGATGGGTAGGAAGGATAGCTGTTTGTTTCCTTACTGGTCAGACTCTCCCAGCTCTCTGCTGGGAGTACAGCCTGGATCCATCAGTCTTGGACTGCAGTTCTCTTTTTCTGCTGAGCTGGGCGTGGGCAGCATAGGCCTGTGTAACTCGTGACAGGCTTCCCAAAATGCCATGATGGCATGGAGCCTCACAGTGCTGTTTAGAATAAAAACAGGGTTAGTGCCCTTTTGTTTCTTTTTGGGCATGGGCTCTGTGTTTTGTGGACCTCATGTTCTCTCCTACTGGTGACTCTTGGTCCTCCCTGAATCCCCTCCTCATCACTCCCTAGCTGACAACTGTTTGAGCCCTCGGCTTCCTGTACTTGATCCCCAGGCAGTGTAGTTCAATAAAAGTAATTAGGCCTTTTACAAATTTATTTTACTAGTGAAGAGAGTTGGTAGGTAATGGGCTGTAATTCTAACACAGCCAGTTTGGAGATTAATAAAAAATTTAAAAAGAGCAGTTTTTACCAGAGGCAGTGGGCCTGTTATTTTGAGTTCTCAGCTGAGCCGAAATTAGAGCAGCGTGGGACCCATGGCCGACTGTGCTGCTGGGAGGATGCAGAGCCACGTTCGTTGTTGTTACAGTCTGTGCAGTGCCCGTCCTTGAGGGTGTTTTACGCTGGCATTGGAAAAAAGGAAACCTTGTTTTCCAAGAACTCTGCTCTCTCTCAGCTTGATAAGCATTTAAAAATAAAAGCTACACAATTGAAATTGGCAATGCATCTTCATTCTTTTGTCTCTCTGTTTATTTTTTCCCCTCATCCCTCAACATGTGTGCTACAGCCCATGGTTATTACACCCTCAAGAATGATGGCCTGGAACTCAGCAAACTTGCACCAGGGTCTGCCCGCCCTTCCCTGTTTGAAGCTGGCTGAGGCATCAGGGCCTAGCACTGAGAGGCCTGGTGGATCAGCCTCAGCTCCATCTGTGGCACATTCCCTTTCTCCCTGAAGCTGCTGCCTGGAATTTTTAGCTTCTCCAGAATCCTGATTGTCAGCTCAGTCTTTCTTGTTAGTTTTTGCAGTTAATTTAATTGATTTGTTTACCTCTCCATTGGAGAAGCTCAAAAAGAAAGTGTTTTGACAATAATCAAGAACAGCTCTGGCTTTTTAAAATGATTCTTCCCAGCTAAAATTTTACAATACTGACCCATGGAGAAGAAAAGCTACTATGACTTAGGCTAGGGTGAAGGAAAGTCTTGGCTTGCCTAGGGATAGACCCTATTTATGAATTATTAATAGCGTACCCTTTCATTCTTAACAAGTAAGGATTATAGTTTAGGAGATCAATTTTAGCATCACCCTCGCTTAGATGAATTTAGTAAAAACAAAACCCCAAAACCAAACCCTCACTCACTACAACATGTTAATTCTTTGTTTAGAAATTGGCTTTGTAAGTCAGCACCAAATCCTGCCTTGAGCATTGCATGCAGATTCCAGTGGAGCTGTGCATGTGACCTGAGAAAGAATTGCTATATTTCTGGCTCCGTGAGTGAGGACCGGCCTTCCTACTTGAGGTCTTGGTAAAGCCAATTTTGAAACACCATCACTTGTTTTAGCATTTCTGGTTATCATTGCCTAGTTGGTTGAGTCAGAATCTGGAGTTAGTTTTGGTGGGGTGTGGTTTCAGGTTTGTAGACTTCCCAGTTGATGGCTGTGAAGGGTTGGTGCCTGATGTAACTGAATAGGGTGTTACTTCAGGTTAGTAGTCCTTGTTTTTGCTTGGCTGGTTAGACTGAACCCGGTATTACTGTTTCCCAAAGAATATTTTTGGTTTGAAAACTGAAGGTCAGCAGTTCGCAAGTGTTGAACTTAAAGCCAACTCTGTGGTTTGTCTTGTGCCACTGGGCCAGCAGCACTGCATCCTTGATCAATTGATCTGCAATAATATGAGACCACGAATAGCAACTGCCAGACAAAACTCCATCTCACCCCATTTCCCTGTCCAACCTGTCTCTCTGCCCACATCCCCTTTCTTTTTCCTTGTATGTCTGTCTCACTCTTAGTTATATATTTTACTTTTTTGGGTCTATCTTTTTCCATCTCCCTGTCTCTTTCCATAACAGTTTTTAATAATGTTTTAGTTAGTTCCAGCCTTTTCCCTGAATGGATCCCATTGGAAAATGCATTTGAAAGGAAACAGTTATACACTTCCCTTCCTTTGAAACTCTGTTGGCACCTTTTCCAGCGCAGTAAACCATACAACATGTATTTTCAAAGTTTCCAAACACAGACACGCTGGCGTTAAATTTATGAAAAAATATTTTACTCAGCTGTATGGTAACTGTGACTCTCAGAGATGCTGATCAGATTTGAAATTGGTACTGACTTTTGGAACTCAGACAGGTTTTCAGATCTCTGCAGGAAATATAGCCACATTACGGAGTCTGCGATGTTTGGTGCCTTGGCCTTTGATTGCAGGTTAGGCAGGAAGAGTTGGGACAAGAGATGTTGATGTGGGGATCCCCCCAGCCACACCCAGAAAGAAAACACAGGGAAAGTCAATGAGTCATTGAAGAATATTGCATAGCTGTATTGGGCACAGGAGCAGAAGGTAAATTCCTTCCATACAGAAGGTAAATTCTTTTCTGTTTACTCCAGCCAAGGATTGGAGGTCATATAGCACCTGTTTGTGTGCTATATTATTTCCTTTAGGATACCATGGCTAAGAAGAGTTTGTATTCAAAGCATTGATGATGTTGCTAGTGTCTATAGTGATTATCCCACTCCTCCCTTTTTATACTTATGGTCTGTGCAAATATAGAAATAAAAATGTTAGAATCAGTTCTATTTGAAAGTCCGTGGCTTTGACTGAGGTTTGAATTTGCTCAATATGGACAGTAATCCTTCTCAAGGATCCCAGCTGTTTGTTCAGAACATCCTTGGGAATTCTCTTGAAGCCTTTTAGAAGGGGTTTCTTCCAGATGACTCAAGCAGCTGACCTCTGTCTTGGCTCACTTAGGTTTATATACTATAGCATTTCAACTTTTCTTTGATGACCAGCCTAGCAGTGGTCTACTTCAGGGCATTCAGAGAGATTCTGTGCCTGTTGTCTAGGACAGAAGCTGTTGAAGACATACCAACAAAAGCTGAGCATCCTGTAGGCCGTATGTCCACTCAGTTCAAATAACAAGATTTGTTAAGTATTCATTGGGTGTCTCGTTCTTCTTAGATTTTTGGGTAGCATTTGCCTTTGTGGACTGCAGACTTCCTAGAAAAGTATTCAGTGATCATAACTGGTTCCTTTGTTCTCCCCTTTCTAACTGCCTGTTTCTTGGGTCTTCCCTTTCTCATCAGGATCCCAAATATCAGCATTTACTAAAGATACTACCTTGGCCTTCTTTCTAGTCTTTCCCCATTGGTGTATTGTGAAATCTCATGGTTTTAACTGTTTTCTTTCTGTGGATCACTCCTAAATTTACTGCCCAGATCCTTTTACTGAGGTTTAGCCCGCATTTTTAACTTCTTGTTTGACATTTTCACCTGGAATCTCAAGCTTACTAAAAATCAACTTGTGTTTTTCACATTGCAAATCAGGTTTCCCAGGAAGCAAGCTCTTAAGATGGAGATTTGCTCCCCACCCCCAGAAAGCTGGTTGGGAATGCTATCAGGGTCACTACCTGAGGGGGCATGAAGGAAACTAGATAGGACAGAGGGAGAAGTTAAATTGCACTGCAGCTGTAAATAGAGGCCTCAGCCAGTTCTACAAGGAGCTATGGATCTGGACTAACTCTTTAGAATAGTCCCAAATTGGGTCAAAGGAGCTAAATCTTTTTTTTTAATATATATTTTTTATTGATTTTAGAGAAGAAGGGAGAGGGAGAGAGAGAGATAGAAACATCAGTAATGAGAAAGAATCATTGATCGGCTGCCTCCTGTACTCCCTCTACTAGGAATTGAGCCCGCAACCTGGGCATGTGCCCTTGACCAGAATCGAACCCAGGACCCTTCATTCTGAAGGCTGATTGATGCTCTATCCACTAAAACTGACAGGCTAGGACAGGGTAGAATCTTTATACCCCCTCCTGCCCTCCATCAGCTAGTGAGTGGATGTGAGTTATCCCTGGGAATGAGGAGTGACATTGGGGAGGTGCTTTTCCTCAGCTGGGAGAGCGATCAGCTGAGACCTGCTGCTGCCAACACTCTCAGCGGTTGGGACAGTGAGTGCTTTAGTCCTGGAGGGAATCTGGGTGTTGCACCAAATCATATGCTGCCACAAGAACTGTTCCTCCTATGTACAGTATTCCTGTTATTGGTACCAATATCCTCCATGTGCCTCAGCTATTTCAGCCTCACTGTTTCTATTTTTATGTTGAGGTATAGTTTGCATAAAACAATAATGCCCACATTTTAAATGTTCAGTTTGATGAGTTTTGACAATTGTCAACCCCACTTTTTTTCTTCTTTATCCTGTTTGTAATGAGCATTTGAAAATAATAAGAACCATCTTGAAACAGCTTAAACAAGAAAGGAAATGTATTGCAAAGAATTTGAGGACAAGGATATAGCCAGGCCTGCTAGATTGGAACCAAGAAAGGGATGGGAACCAAGAAAGCCTTTTTTTCTGCTCCTCTGCTTCTTTCTGCATATTGTTTGCACCTCTGCCCCTCTCCTTCCTGGCACTTAGTAAGGAGTTAGTGAATAGTAGCTTTAATTATTATATTATTTTTGTATGTATGTATTTTTACAAATAGTTATCTCACCCTTTTTAATGGCTGTTTGTTCCACTCTATGTATGTTCCATAATTTATTTAATGTCCTCTACTCATGGAAATTTAGGTTGTTCACAGGCTTTTCCTGTTGAATTGTGTAGCAGGGAATTTACTCATTCATATAATTTCACACAATATCTTTACCTCTAAAGATATTTTTTATTTTCTTCTTTGATACTAAATGCCTGAATCCTGTTAGTCTTCAACTCCTTTAGGTCCAGTTTATATGTGATTCATCTTTGAAAGCTAAATGCCTAGAACAAGGTAAAGTAGCTGCTTAATGTACACTGACTGTGTGAATAAGGAAATGCATTAACCCAGCACTAAGTGAGGGACTACTCAGCACAAATCACCTCTGATGACTAGGCACATTTAATAAATTCTTGGGATTTACTAGATTCTGCACTAGTGGGATTTGTAGCCTAGTAGGAAAGCTTAATGAGTTGTAAACCCCTGTGCTGGTGCAGCTTTGCGCCACATGCCTGGTATATATTATGGATAGAAATACTTTGAGTCCAGAGGAAGGATCAGGCAGCACAGGACAGGCTTATATTATGTTGGGTCTTGAAGAAGGAAGGACTTAGATAATGGAGAATAGAGAGATAGTAGCTGGGGAGTGGGGGTGGAAGAATGGCCATTCAGGGCCATGAAGGCAGGTTATTTCTTCTTGGCTGTTGTCATTTACTATCTGGTGGTGTGGGTGCTTTTTAAGGAGCAAGGTAGTGGTCTATGAATAAATCTGTTAGGTCTTTTGAAACAGGCAGAAACAAGTCAATGCTGTCCTCTGAATGGAGGAAATTTTACCAAGAAACTGAAGTTGACCGGTGCTTAAAAACTGTCTGTTTGGCAGGGGGTGCTAATCCTACAATTACAGAATTTTGTTCTCTGTACCAATGTTCAAGTATAAATTTAGCTTTTAAATCTCTTTGCTTAATAACATGCTGTTGTACTTTTGTTTTAGAAATATCCCCTAAGTGTTCATAAATTGAATTATATAGTTTAGACCATTTCCCTTTAATATCCATACATGTATGTTTATACATGTATATTTTAGTAGCATATATATTTTAAGATACCTTTTGCCCTTTTTATTTTTTTAATATATTTTATTAATTTTTTATGGAGAGGAAGGGAGAGGGATAGAGAGTTAGAAACATTGATGAGAGAGAAGCATCTATCAGCTGCCTCCTGCACACCTCCCACTGGGGATGTGCCCGCAACCAAGGTACATGCCCTTGACCAGAATTGAACCTGGGACCTTTCAGTCCACAGACTGGCGCTCTGTCCACTGAGCCAAACCAGTCAGGACCCTTTTGCCCTTTTTAAATAAGAATCTTTTATAGTGTATGTCACTTTCTCATTTATCTAGGGTTTTTCTTTTAAGATTTTAGAGTACTTCAGTCTTTAGTCATTCACTGCATATAGATAGCACTTGTACTTGGATTTTTCTGACTCAGTCTCTTTGTCACATACTGAATGTTGGGTAAACAAATGGATTACACATCAGGGATCTCTGCTTAAAGAAACTCTTCATGGATCCTTTTGAACTAAAAATTATCTCCTAATTTAGAATTATTTTAACTTAGTTTTAAAGATTTTCTTAAAGCACTGTATACCTATTAATATTTAAATATTCCTATATCTATATTTTTGGAAAAACATTCTTAGATTGGAATACATATGTATTTTGTCTAACAACACAGATAACTTTAGGATCATATTTCTTGAGTATATTTTAACAATGTGTAGTATAAGGCTATGTGTTAAAAAGACCTCTTCAAGATCATTGTTTATTTTTTTCATACAGTATCCCTTGCATAGAGTCCATATTTAAAAAAATATTTTAGAACTCAGTGCTGAGAAAAGATTTGTTTTTCCTGAACAACTGATATACTTATTCCTTTCCAATAATGACAACTATACAATTGTTGGTGTTTCATTTTTCCTTTGACTGCCAGGAAAATCAGAGGCAAATTTTAAGTTCATTCATGACAGATTGTTAATCCATATGATTGACATATTTGTATTTTCCTTTTCTTGGTTCTGGTTTTCTATATCTACTAATGTTCTTTCATTATAGGCGATTTGCCTTTAAATTGTCAAAAAATTTTTGTGGAATAGATATGAAAGAGTACCTATAAGTTAAAAATGTAAACCTAGCCCTGACCGGTTTGGCTCAGTAGATAGAGGGTTGGCCTGCGGACTGAAAGGTCCCAGGTTTGATTCCGGTCAAGGGCATGTACTTTGGTTTTGGGCACATCCCCAGTAGGAGGTGTGCAGGAGGCAGCTGATTGATGTTTCTCTCTCATCGATGTTTCTCTCTATACCTCTCCCTTCCTCTCTGTAAAAAGTCAATAAAATATATTTTAAAAAATGTAAATCTAGTTCAAAACAACATATAGATTTCAGTAAGTATTGTTGACAACTGACCAGTTAGCAAACTGAATACAAATTTGGAAGAGCTGTTACTAAAAGGGCTGTCCTTTCTAGAGCTTCTGAGTTGCGGCTAGTTCATGCCTTGGTGGGTTTCTAGTCACCTTCTTTGAATGCTCCTTTCTCACTTTCTTCTTTGACGTAATTGCTTTACTTAGCCAATACTAGTTTAGTATTCTGCTGACCTCGTCTACTTTAAAACTACATGTTACGTGGTGGGTGGGATTGGATGGAATCATTCTTGCTCTAGTTTGGACATGAACCATGAATTGTAAAGCTTTGAGAAACTTTTTAGAGTGAATTGCTAGAGCAGAGCCATATGAATATGCAGATCTGGATATTTACAAGGAATCCACCTAAAAATTATGACCTCATTGGCCTCATTTTTCAGTACTCAAGATTTATTTGATGACTCTAATCTTTGCATTCTGGAAGCTTCTCTGGAGTCCAAGAGAACCCTTCCTATTCTGGGTACCTCTCTGCCATATCTATCTCCGAAGGTTGTTTTGTTTTCTTTTTTTTCTTTGGTATTGTTTGCAAATTCTGTCAAACTTTTAAAAAAATTCTTCAGGACGCCATATGAAAAGAAATCGATTTAATCTGTTAATATGGAAATGGAGCACTCTTCTACCCCTCTGCCTCCCATATGAAAGAAGCTTTCTCTGAATCAGGATGTATCAGAAGGGATGTAGCTGTATTATTTATTTTCTTCTCATTGTTACAGCAAAAGCTTCCTTGTAGGTTGGCTAATGGGCATGCCTCTCAGGATGCCTTCTTCCCTTTTCTTCTACTCCACAACCTTAAATAAATAAATCCTTAAACAGGACACCCCAGATTTGCTGATAAAATTTTATAGGGACTTACCTGCCTGATGCAATTAAGCTGCCATTCTTATTTGTTCTTCTCCCAAATTGGGAAAGAGGTAATCAGTGTGGAAGCAGAAACTGTGCCCTATGAGATCTATTTGTAACTCTTTCAAATGAGATGCTGAACTGGCCGGCTTTTCTGTGGTGGCCCATTCCTGAGTGACCTTGCTGGTGCCAGCATGCCATTCTGTTGGCAGCAGCTCAGTGTTCCCAAGAGGTGACATATTTTTGAATAAACCTGGAATGTGGCAGGAAATTCTGAATGACAAAAATACCAATCCAGACTCACAGCTAAGGTGAAAATGGCCAGAGTGTGGATTGATTGATTGACTGATTGATTTCCCAGGATCTGTAGGAGTACCATTTCTAAACTGCATGGTTATTTTCTGGAAAAAGTTACACACTCATTTAGAAGTGCTTTTATTTTTTCTTGTAGAGAGTAGAATGGTTTGCTGTCTGTCTTACCAAGCTATATTGATAGAGCCCCCAGGACATTTCTTGACTCTAGAGTGCCATATAAAGGTGGAGGGAAAGCCAAGCTGTCCCCTGAAGAAGGCATAGCACTTCTGTAGATTGTGTCCTCACCTTCAGAAGGCAGCACTTCTGTTGTCATGCTATAAAGAGCTTTGAAATCAACCGGATCAGGAATCTGAATTCTTGCCTGGCTGGTGTTGCTCAGGTTGAGCATCAACCCATAAACCAGGAAGTGATGGTTCAATTCCCGGCCAGGTTACATGCCTGGGTTGCAGGTTTGATCCCCATTGTGGGGCATGCAGGAGGGAGCCGATCAATGATTCTCTCTCATCCTTGATGTTTTTGTCCCTTTCTCCCTTCCTCTTTCTGAAATCAATAAAAACATTTTTTTAAAAATTTGAATTCTCCACTCAGTCATTTATAATCAGAATCACCTTATTGAAGAAAGTTAACTTATCCTCTCTGAGTCTTAGTTTCCTTGTCTGTAATATGAGAACTAGACCCAATTTGCAGAGTTTTTCTGAGTTTCAAAGTAGATAACATATGCAGAGCACCTTGTCCAGGGCTTTGGTATATAGTAGGCGCTCAGTATATGTCTACTTTATTAAATTCACCTTTAAGTTATGAACTCTTAAAATTTGAAATGATGAGTCAGACTAGTCTCTCAGATGTCATTTTTCTATTCAACATTTTTAAAATCAGTTTTGAGATAAGTTGATGTATTTTAGAATACACATATTTAAATCATACATTTTGGTGAATTTTTACATATGTACACATTTGTGAAACCATCACCCCATCAAGATAGTAAACAGCTCTTGGTATGGAGCACACCTGAATCTTTCCCCATCCCCTTCCCTCTCTCTCTCCCATAAGCTCCCAGGGCCCTCTTGCCTCTGTAACTGGTTTCCTGAAGATCACCCTTCTCCCCCAAATTAAGTAAATATATCCTTCACCACCAAAAGTTTCCTTGTCCTCCTTTGTAGTCTATTCTTCCTTAACCTTCCCTTCCTTATCCTTAGGAAACTGCTGATCTACTTTCTGGCACTGTAGGTTCATTTGCATTTTCCATAATTCAAATAGCATATTCATGTTCTGACTCCTACCTGTCTTGTGTACTTGGCATAATGATTTTGACATTCTTCCATGTTGTTGGTTGATTCAGTAATTTGTTCCCTTTTTTTTTTTTTGCTGAGTAGTCTTCCATTGTATGGATATACCACAATTTGTTTATTCATTCCCTTGTTAATGGACATTTGTGTCGTGTGTCCCGTCCCTCGTGTCTCCCCCCCAGTTTTTGGCTGCTGTGAATAAAAACTTCTATGAAAATTCAATGTGGATAAATGCTTTCATTTCTCATGGGTAAATACATAGGGGTAGTATAGCTGGGTCTTTCAGTAAATGTGTGTTTTAACTTTTTAAGAAACTTCCCAGCTGTTTTCCAAAGTATTTGTGTCATTTGTGAGAGTTCCTGTTACTTCACATCCTCACCAACACTTTTTTTCTCTGTCTTTCTGATTATAACCATCCTAGTTGGTGTGGAGTTGCTTTGTGGTTTTGACTTCCCTAATGATTAATAATGTTGAACATCTTGTCATACGTGCATGTTAACCATGTATTTATTTGCCACCCATATATCTTTGCTCATTTTTTAAAAATCTTACTAGATTGAAAGAGTTCTTTATATATTCTACTTATGAGTCTTTTATCAAATATATATTTTACAACTATTTTTCCCAGTTAGAAAATTTTCTCTGGCTTCTTTTTCCCCTTTTGTCTTTTGAAGAACAAGTGTTTTTTATTTTAATGAAGTCTATTTTTTTTTAAGTTTGCTCTTTACAGATTTATTGGCAAAGAGGCAATTTAACACGGTATTGTAGCTGATGCTGCCAGTTTTTAAAATTTCTTAATATCCATCTGATTAATGGTCCAAAGCTATGTAGCACTGAAACTGCATAAACAGTTTCATTTACGAAGAAAACAGTGCTAAGGCTCATGTTTTAAGCGACTTTCCCCCTCCGACTGCCCTTGTTAAAGAATGTACATACCATTAGTTTGAGATTTATACTTTCACTTATTTTTTGAGCAGCAAGAACATGTTTAAACAACTCACTTAGCTTCTGCAATTCATTCTTCTTGTCATCTTTCTTCACTTTCTCATCATCTTCACTTTGTGCTGCTCGACATGGACTTTACTAATCCAATGAATCATAGCCTTGATGATGAAGTTCTCTTGCTTTACTCCTTGTTCTTTAGACAGAAGTTCTGTCTTCAGTGAACTTTCCCTTCTTTTGTCTTATTTTCCTTTTGTTTGCCCTGGTAGTTTCTTGCTCAGGCCAGATAAGAAGCCACACAGCTGGGCATCTCCAGCAGCTCAGGCTAGGCCACACAAGGTGAGAAAGAGGGGCTGCAGCATCTGCACACAGTAATCAGCTAATTGAGAAGATGTCCCCAACATGTTAAGTAGCTCTTTTTTATGTAAAAGCGAAGTGTCTGGAATCTTGTGACAGATCTTTTTTGGTTTTGTTTACTTATTTTAAACTTTTTATTTTGAAATAACTATAGAATCACAATAAGTTGAAAAAAAAATGTACAGGTATATCCTGTACAGCCTTCATCCTGTAACATTAGCATCCCATAACTTTAGTGCAATATCAACACCATGAAATTGACATTGGTTCAATACACAGACTTTATTTAGATTGCACTCATTTATGTTTGCGTGTGTAGTTTTATGCAGTTTTACCACACAGGTAGTTTCATGTAACTGCTACCACAATCAAGATGCAGAACTGTTCCATCACTACAAAACTCCCTCATGCTACCCCTTTAGAACCATCCCTGCCCCCTTTCATCCTCAAATCCTAACCCCCGTTTTCTACTCTATAATTACATTATTTCAAAAGATTATATAAATAGGATCATATAGTATGTAACCTTTTAAAATTAGCCTCTTTACTCAGCATAGTTCCCTGACAACCTATTGCAGTTAGTGCATGGTGGTAGTTCTTTCTTTTTAATGATTGAATAATATTTCATGGTTTGGATGTTCCACAGTTAGTTTAATCAACCATTCACACATTGAAGGATATTTGGGTTGTTTCCAGTTTTAGGTTATTATGAATAAAGCTGTTATGAATAGCTTTGGGTTGTTTCCAATTATGAATATTTAGTCTATCCTAATATATAAAAAGCCATAGGGCTGTTACGACTGAAACAACTGGATGGATGACCAAACAGCAGGCTAAGTGAGGCAACAGGCTGGCAGGGGGGTTAGTGAAGGACAACCAAACAACTGAATAGCAGGCTGCATGGGGCGACCAGGCCGGCAGGGAAGGTAGTTGGAGGTGACCAGGCCAGCAGGGGCAACCAGCCTGGCAGGGGGGCAGTTAGGGGTGACCAGGCTGGCAGGGGGCAGTAAGGAGTGACCAGGCCGGTGAGGGGGAGGCAGTTAGGGGCCATCAGGCAGGCAGGTGAGCAATTAGGAGTCAGCAGTCTCCGATTGTGAGAGGGATGTCCAAAAGCCGGTTTAGGCCCAATCCTGGGGATTGAACCTAAACTGACATTTGGACATCCCCCAAGGGGTCCTGGATTGGAGAGGATTCAGGCTGGGCTGAGGAGACCCTCCCATCCCCCCCCATGCACGAGTTTTGTGCACTGGGCCTCTAATCTAATCTAATAAAAGAGTAATATTGAAATTGACCATTTCTCTGGGATGCCTAA
Source organism: Murina feae (assembly GCA_004026665.1). Classification (NCBI taxonomy): domain Eukaryota; kingdom Metazoa; phylum Chordata; class Mammalia; order Chiroptera; family Vespertilionidae; genus Murina; species Murina feae. The sequence continues at coordinate 8,744 of PVJC01017470.1, read as the reverse complement.
GTCATGCCCACCAGCCAATCAGAGCAACTGTATGCAAATTAACCCAGCCAAGATGGAGGCTGGCAGTCATGGAGCTAGAGTAAATAGCAGGCTTCCGTTGCACCAGGAGTAAACGGTCTGCCTAGGCCGGCTGGGCCTCTACTAAGGCAACATTCTTTCAATTCTAGAAGCCACAGAGCTGAAGCCAACAGGAGGCTTCGTTACCTGCCTAGGCCTTGGCTTAAAGCAACAGTGTATCAATTGTAGAAGATAAATAAATCCCAGAAACCTGCTTCCAGCCAGACTTGCTGAGATGTTGGGTCAGTGGGAGCTGTGGGCAGCCTGAAAGCCTGAAAACAGCCCTTAGCCCCGCACCCAGGCAGCCCAGGCACCCCAGTAGAAACTTGAACCCTGAAGGGACTGTGGACAGCCTGAAAACAGCCCTCAGCCCCTCACCCAGGCTGGCCACACCCCAATGGGGTGAGGGTCCACATTGCGGAGCTTGGCCAGCCTGAAAATGGTCCTCAGCCCCTCACCCAGTCTGGCCAGGCATGCCAGCAGGTGGACATCCCCCGAGGAGTCCCAGACTGCAAGAGGGCACAGGCCAGGCTGAGGGACCTCCTGAGTGCATAAATTTTTGTGCACCGGGCCCCTAGTCTATATATAAAAGCCTAAGTGACCAAATGACCCAACGACCCATCAGCCAGTTGCAGTGATGCATACTGACCACCAGGGAACAGATGCTCAATGGAGAAGCTCCCACAGCGAGAGTGCTGCTCAGCTGACTGATGAGTGCCTGACACTAGGCTCATAGCTGGCAAGCACAGCTGTGGTGGCATGAGCCTCTTCCACCTCTGTGGCAGCACTACTGAGCAGTAGCCCCAGAGGGGCCGGAATGAGTGGGAGTGGTGTGGCACCTGAGCTGGGCTCCTCCACTGCCGCCTGCCACTTCGCACACTACCACATCCCCCAATGGGTCCCAGATTGCAAGAGGGCACAGGCCAAGCTGAAGGACCTCACCAGTGCACAAATTTGTACACCGGACTTATAGTTATGAATAAAGCTGCTATGAACATTTGTATATAGGTCTTTTTGTGCAAAAATTATGTTTTCATTTCTTTGGGATCAGTGCCCAAGAGTATAATTATTGGGTTATATCGTAAGTGCATTTTTAGTTTTAGAAGAAACTGCCAAATTGTATACCATTTTACATTTTCATCAACAATGTACGTGTGATCTAGTTTCTCTGCATTCTCACCAGCTTTTTGGTGGTGTTGCTATTTTTTATTTTAACCATTCTGGTAAACATTTTTGATATCTCATTGTAGTTTTTAAAAAATATATTTTTTAATTGATTTCAAAGAGGAAAGAAGAGAGAGAGAGATAGAAACATCAATGATGAAAGAATCATTGATAGGCTGCCTCCTGCACGCCCCCTACTGGAGATCAAGCCCAAAATCCAAGCATGTGCCCTGACCAGTAATCAAACCTTGACTGACCCCTAGTTCATAGGTCGACACTCAACCACTGAACCACACCGGCTGGCCTCATTATAGTTTTAATTTTCGTTTTTCTAATGGTTAATGAAAATGAACTTCTCTTAATGTGCTTATTTTTCATCTGTATATTCTTTTTGGTGAAATATCTGTTCATATCTTTTGCCCATTTTCTAATTGGATTGTTTGTTTTCCTACTGTTGTGTTTTGAGAGTTTTTATATGTCTAGATACTGTCCTTTGTAAGATGTGTAGTTTGCAGATACATTTTCCCAGTCTGTAATTTGCCTTTTCATCCTCCTACAGAGTCTTTTGTAGTAAAGGTTTTTATTTTTATTTTTTTTTTTGAGGTCCAGTATATTAATTTTCCTTTTATAGATTGCCACTTGAAGATTTTTTTCTATTATTTTCCTAAAAGTTTTATGGTCTTATGTTTTACATTTTAGTCTTTGATTCACTTTCAGTTAAGTTTTATATAAGGTGTGAGGAGTAGGTCAAGGTTCATATTTTTGCTTGTGAGTGTCTAATTGCTCCATCACTATTTGTTAATCAGGCTATCTTCCTTTCTTTGGCTTGACATTGAGAAGAATGATTTCTCTCACTTTGTTCTTCTTTTTCAAAATTGTTTAGAGATTCTATCTAGGTCCTTAGCCTTTTCATATAAACTTTAGAATAAGTTTGTCTTGGTCTACAAAAAATCTTTGCTGAGATTTTGGTAGTAATTGCATTAAACATATATATCTCTGTGGGGAAAACTGACATCTCTACAGTGTTGAGTCTTCCAATTCATGAACATGGTAAGTCTCTCCATTTATTTAGGTCTTCTTTGATTTCTTTTATCAGCATTTTGTAATTTTCATCATAGAGATTCTATATATATTTTGTTAGGTTTATACCTAAGTATTTTATTTTCATTGGCATTATTTTAAATGCTATTGTGTTTCAAATTTTGGTTTTCACATAGTTGGTATCTCAGAACTTTCTGTGCAGAATTTTGGTTGGAGTAGTCTGAGATTTTCATGTTTATGGTGAAGGAGGACAGGTCAGTTGGAGTTTGAAGCTTGTATTGCAAACATCTGAAAGCCAGGTATGGAAACTGTGAGTATAAGAGCAGATAGACTTAAATTCAAATCCTAATTCTAACACTTATTGGCTCCGTGACCTTGGGCATGTCATTTAACTTCTTTGAGCCTGTTTCTTCATCATAAAGGGAGAATCCTACTCCTTTGCAAATCTTTTATAAAGCTTTGAGATAATACATATAAATGACTTTGTGCCTAACACAGGTGTCAGTATATCTTAGTTATTATTGCTGGCCACAGTGGAATGATGTCATTTATGGTTAGGATTCACACTGAGAGAGGAAAGTGTACCTACTGTTATGAACAACAGACATTTCTTGGGCCCCTTCATTGTGCTACCTTTCAAGGATGTGAAGTCTTGACATAGTTCTTTTCCTCAAGGAGCTTAAAACTTTTGTTGTGAAATAAGTTGCATGTATAAAAAATTCCAGGACGAGGTATCACTTGTTAAGTTCCACATACATGGGGCAGTCAGTGGCACATCAAAGAACTTTCTCTTTCTGGGTTTTGTTGCCCTTTTGGACCCTGTTCATGGAGGTGGCTCCTGAATGTTGTTGGTGAGAGAATATGTTGAGGTGGGAGGGGGTGTGTACAGATTTAGGGGAAGGGAGTCATGTGGGAATATGTAATTAATTTTTATACTTTCCCCAGTAAACCATCGACCCTTTTTATGATGTCATGAGGGATTCCTTAATTTTGCAGCTGCTTCCTGGTTACGTCAGAGAGGAGCCTCTCACCCCACAGCCTGGAGCTGCACTCATACAAGAATTGGAAACAAATGAAGTGCTGAATATCTAATAGCTTCCACAGGGAGAGCCAGTTCAGACTTCCCAGGCCTCCTTATGCAAGGTCTTCCTCAAGTATTTCTGACCCCCTGAAGTGTCTTTGTTCTGGAAAGACAGGACTGGCCCAGAGCCAAGTGGGCCAGAGCCTGGGGACTCCTTGTTGCATGCCTCCTTCCCTCTCTCCAGGTGTTCTGCAATCCCAAATTCCTGCCCCTTTCCTGGATCTCCTTTGGTGGGTATTATCCTTCTTTGAGGTCTCAGGATTCTCTGCCGCCTGCTGAGATTATCTATGAGAGAGTTTTTGTCCTGTTCTAGTTCATTCCTTCCCTCCCCACATATCTCCATCCTCTCTTGACTTTCTTTCTGCATCATTTATGACATCTGTCACTCTTTTATAATCTACCTTCCACCTTTCTTATAAGAAAGATGTGACATTTATTTGACATTATAAAGTTTATGAAGTACTATACATATAACTTCTCTTAATTCAAAATAAGTTCATGCCCTCTTAGTTTCCCAACTGGTCTCCCTCCCTGTTACTCTTTTCTAGCTACCCATATCTGTCCTAAATGCTTTAACTAGGTTAATCGTCATGAAATACTCACCTGTGCTTCATTCAGAAACCTTGAGCAAGTAAGTGCTTTCCTCAGTGCAAGTCTGTGTTCCTTTCTGTGGTGGTGCAGGCCCTGTGCTTTGTGGTCCCTGTCACACAGCAGGCTGAGTACAGTGCTTGTCGCCTGGGAATGTTCCTGGTGTGTCCCTACCTACATGTCTCCTTAGTACACGCAGTCCCTCCTCTAGCCTGCCAGTCCCATCTTTGTTTACCTTTTGCAGCTCTGCTCCCAAGTGCTCTCTTCCATGAAACCTCTGATACACACTAGCTGGAAACGATTTCCTTTCCCTCTGATGACAGAAAGCATATGCTTCCATCTTCCTTATGGCGTATAATACATTGTCCTGAATTGTAGTTACTTGGGTATCTGTGTATTCTTTCTGTCTTCTTCATTAGATTATCAACCTCTTATGGACAGGATCTTATTTCCTTTATATCCTGCAAAATTGGGCCCCCAAGTAAATATTTTTGATAATAATGGGAGAGGTCACTTTGTTAAGAGGTTGGGATTTCTTTTGCCCCCACATCTACCCACTAAAATAAGTTGGTGTTTTATAAACCTAGAAAATCCAGAAGGAGTAACAGGCATGCCAATAAGGGCTCTTAGGGAGGAAACCCCCCACTTCCTCTGTCTTGCTTGGGGCTATGCTGTGGCTTGCCTTCCACCTAGTCAACCTTCCTATGTTCTGCCATTGTGCACGAATAATATTTTTAGGTGTATTGGTGCTTGAGTCTTCTGACTCATGTATTCTCCTTAAGGAATTGAATTATGCCCTGATGGCATGGACATCTCTGATTTTGCTCTGATATTTTGTCTGGTACAGTGACTGCCTCCTCCACCTCCTCTTCAGTTAGCAACTGCCACAGAGAACTAACTGTGTGGCTCAAGCAACAGCACTTGAAAGATGCTCTCACTGCCCACTTCCTGTACACAAGGAAGTTTTGCTGGGCTGCTCAGGAACTGTGCCAGTCCTGTGTCTGACTGGTGACTGACTCATGAGAAAAGCAGCCTTATGTCTAAAAGATAAGAGCCAACAAATCGCCTCCAGGTGGTATTCGTTTGGAGGTGACTGACCATTCATTTCCTCTCTTTGGGAAGAGCCAGTGGGGAGGGAATCCATGAATAAGAGGTCTTGCCTGCATTCTTCTCCAGCTGTTAGTGAAGCAGCCAAGCCTTCTCTGCTGGAATGGCTAATGGTCCCCGGTGCCCTCTGAATCCCTTCTGCTGCTGTCAAGGCATCAAACCTATGTGTGTCATCCATCCTGTGTCTTCCCTTCATTACTCTTCTTCTCTTGCCAGGAAGCTGGCTGTGTGCACCAGGGGAACTCTGCTTGTTTCATTGCTGCCAGGTTTATTTATTTTTTTGACTAGCCAGACCTCATCCCTAATGATACTGGTTTCCTCCAAATCTGTCCCTGACCCAGGAGTAGATCAGAAGTGATGGTTCTGAACTTCTGTCCTTTTGCTGGGCTTAAGGGGTCCACGCAGGTGGGCCTGCCTTTCCTCCCCTCCTCTTCCTTCTCCACCCTTCGTGCCTCACTCCCATTTCCTGCAGGAGGATGCTTTGCCATCCTGGAGCCGTCAAGCACAGCTTTGCTTTGGCAGCATCATCGTGCACACACACTGGTTGGAGAGGGGACGTGTTTATCACTTTTCCTGGAGATTATCTGTTTAAGCACTTCTCTGACAGTTACAATAACAAGGGCAGTGTGTTGTGTTTCCCAGCAGAAGGACACTTGCTGTTGAAAGATGTATAGCACTAATTAGAAATACATAACATCCGGCCACATGGCAGCCTTCTCCCGGTCGCTCCATTTCCTGATTTCATACAACTTTGACGACAGTTGGTTTATGTTTTCCATGAATATGTTCTCAGAAAAATGAGAAAGTCTCCTTGTTACATAGGAGCGAGAAGATTATTTCTGCCTGAGCAGGTATTTGGCCACAGAAATAGTGGGAGCAGTGGTCACCTGCCCATCTGCGAGCATGTGGGAAGGGGCAAAACCTCAGGTGACTTTCTTGGTAAGAAATATTTTTGTCTGACTTCCTTAGCCAAAACCATCCCCCTAAATCCTGAGCAAGACTGCTTTTGGAAAGAAGGGGAAAGGCTGTTTCACAATGTTAATGAGTTCTTCAGCTCATGTCAGGCTCTTGCTACCTGACACAAAGCCAGAGGAACCCAAGCAAATACCAAGGCAAACAATGCTTTTTCCTTCCCCACCCCACATCATTTGTTGGCCTGGCCCAGCCCAACTCTAGGGATATATATGGGCATTCATCAGACTGGGGCCAGTTTCCCAGGTCTAGCCCCAAAGTGGGTGGACTCTGGGAATCCAGATGATGTTTTCCTATCCACTTGTATAAACGTGAATACTTTTCATGGAGTGGCATCATATGGCTTCTGGCCCATAGAGGCCCAATTGAGGTAAAGAGCATCTCTTGAAGATACCATAGCACTTAAAATATTTCTCACTGAGGCACTGGGTTTGAGTTGCCATGGTTACTTGGTAAATAACTGTATGTTTTCCACCTGATTAAAATTACCTACAGTTTCAGGGTCCCTATTTCATTTGTAGGCGTGTTCTCCACAATACCCAGCACAGGGTGGAGCACATTGTAGAGATGGGCAGGCCTTTCAGAAAGGACTCCATATGAAGTGGTCAGTCAGAGGGCTGACTGAAATCTAGGCATTCCGACCCCCCAGATAGCTGTGATAGTACCTCCTGCTTGATCAGAGCAGAAAAACTTAGTGGTTTGAACCTCCCCGTCAGTTGAAAAGATACCCAGCAGTGAATGCTATCACACCCTGGGAAGATGGGAGGCTGGGAAAAAGTTGAGTGACACAACCATGGCCAACAGCGGAGCATCATGAAGCTGCCTTTTAGCTGTTGCTCTGAGAGATAGTTGAGCCCTTCCAGACCTTTACAGAAAAGAGGCTCCAGTTGTTGCTCCCCCCACCTGGTCTCCAGACATTATTGCAGAAGGCTTAAAAAATGAGCAAACCTAGATCCCCTAGAGGTCACAGATATCATTAGTTCTTAAGCAGCTTATTCTCCCCCTTGAACCGTAGCCCCCACTGAGAAATAGTCTAGCCTGATATTGCCATTTGTTATAAAAATAGAAATGGGTTTGGTGAAAGCCATTTCCCCCTGCCCCATCTTATTCTTATCCAGGCAAATGAGAGTGTCTTATTATAACCTTGGGCTTCTCAAAATACTAGTCTCTTGGAGCTAAGACCCCTCCCACCCTGTCCCTTCTAAGGGCCTTTTATGTGCAGGTAACTTCTGTCTAAATGCCTAGTTGGTGAGGGGACACTATTGTGTATTCAGTGTGTCATCCACTGGGATGGGGTCTCCACTTGTCCTATCCTAGCTTCCTTTGGACTTACTCACTCCATTCCAGGTTTTGTTGCTAATTAGAATCAGGCTGCTGGTAGTGCTTGGCAGGAGCCTGAGCTGAGCTGGGATGGTAAGTCTAGACAGTGCTGCTGCCTATCAAAGGGGCAGAGGGCAGATGTTGGCAACTTTTCTTGGATGGCTTATACATCTTCCCCTTTCCTACTTTCCATGCTCTCTCCTCTTGGTTCTTGGATGCTTGTTTTCTGTCTTTAAATAGAGGTTTAAGGCCTTGCCAGTGGTGATCTATTCTAATCACATGGATTGTTACCACTTCCTTACAGCCTGCCACACTAGAGTCAGAAAGTGAGAGGGTGATGTTTGGAGCCAGTGGGCATATGGTAGGATGGCTGGAAAGCCACAGTAGAATTGCTATACTGATGCTATTCACATGTTGGGACCTTCTGAGCAGCAGCCTGCTCTTTCTCACTTCCATGGCTTTCTGAAGTGGTTTGGAGCTGACTTCGTGTACCCTAATTGTGTTTGTTCCTGTGGCAAAGACAGTTGGGAGTAACTAGTTGTGTAGCATCTCCTACAGTAAAGACTTCAGTTAGCTGGCATTCAGCAAGACTGGTGTCAGTGAGGAGAGAGGGAGGGGGGCTCCCCCTCTGTTATCAAGGTTAAAATGCAGACAGGGACAGAGATCAAACATGTGGCTAATTATCCTTTTAACACTTGGAGATTCTGAGCTCTCCCCTGTATTACAGAGGGAATTAACAGATTAACTGCTGCCAGAGTGAGTGAGTCTGGGCCCCTGATTTCATCTGTGTATTGGGTGTCTCTTCCTCTGAGGCTGCAGATTGGATTGCTGCCTCCTGTTTGTCACTGATTCCTCTCAATTCTGGTTGAAGTGTCTAACAGGGAGAACCACTCTCAAGGAGTATGTGCAGGCAGCAGTTTGGGGGTGTATATGTAGCTTCTGCCAAATAGTAGCTCTGGCCACCACCAAGGTGGCTCCTTTCACTGAGCGGTAGCCAGAAGGAAGTTAGCCAGGCTGAGAAAGTGAGGGGGAAAGGGTGCTAGTGTTGGGAGCCAGATTTACTTTTTAGCCATAAGGAAAAGAATTTGTGAAAATAAACTCTTAACACAGATTAAGTGCTTATTGTGTGCCACACACTGTCCTATATAAAATCAATTCATTCAGCGAAAATAGATTATTTGTAAATGCCCTGTATTCTCTTAGAAGGAGGAACATAGAGGAGGAAAGCATAGAACCAAAGGTTGGTGATTCAGGAAGATAACTTTTAAATTTGTATTTTTATTATCTTAACTAGGGGCCCGGTGCACAAAAATTTGTGCACTCGGGGTGGAGGGAGTCCCTCAGCCCGGCCTGTGCCCTCTCACAGTCTGGGACCCCTCAGTGGATGTCCTATGATGGCCCCAGTCTGCCAGGC
>PVJC01017469.1:0-32473 GCA_004026665.1 Murina feae | reverse complement strand
ACCCCTCGGGGGATGTCCACCTGCTGGCGTGCCTGACCAGCCTGGGTGAGGGGCTTTAAGGCTGCCCACAGCTCCCATTGACCCAACGTCCCAGCAAGGCTGGCTGGACACAGGTTTCTGTGATTTATCTCCTATAATTGATGCTGTTCCTTGAAGGCCTGGGGTTATCTTCTATAATTGATACACTGTTCCTTTAAGGCGGCCTACTAACTAACGAAGCCTCCTCTGCTTCACCTCGCAGCGTCTATAATGAAACAATTGTTACTTTTACTGGTTAGGCCCGGGCTGCTGTGTCCTTCAGCTCCCGGGGATTCTATGATTGTTACATTGTTTCAAATGTTTCAAATCTGTGTTTCGCTAGAGCCAGTTTAAGCGGAGCGGGCGCAGCTTCACTTTCGCTCCTGCCGCAATGGAAACTGCCCTTTACTCAGGTCCGGGAGTGGCAGCCTCCATGTTGGCTGGGCTAATTTGCATACAGCCGATCTGATTGGCTGGTGGGCATGGCTTACCCTGTCTCGGAGAAACGGTTAATTTTAATATTTCGTTTTTATTAGTTTAGATGTCATTCTTTATCTTAGACTACTCTTTTTTCAGAGTTACTATATCTTTTTTCATACTGTTGAGCATTTTGATATCATTACTCTGAACTTTGTTTCAGATAAATTTCTTATCTCTGCTTAACTTATCTCTTCTTCTGGAGAATTTGCTTGTTCTTTCATTTGGGGGTTGTTTCTTTGGTTCCTCATTTTGGTTGTCTGTTTGGGTTTGTGACTATGTATCAGGTAGATCCTCAACATCTCTCAATCTCTTCTGAAGGACAGTGTTAAAGGCTGTTTTTGACTCATTGGATTAGGCAAAGACTCAAAGCCTCCAGAGACCACCTCTGTCTACAGACTAATAGGATTCCTACTTAAATTGCCCCCAGGAAACCATCCTCAGGTGTGGTTAGAGTTTTTTCAACAGGGTGGGGCGTGTGTCAACTGTCTTCCCCCACTTCAGGCAAGGCAAAAGCTGTGTGAGGGAATAACTCAGCACTGGAAACTTGGGGTGTCTGCCTTCTGAGCTCTATCCTCTGAGTCCCTAGTCCTGGGGTCTCCTCTCACAGCTCCAGTCCACTTTGCCCTCCCTCTTCCTGAGCACAAGGTGGATGGCTCCACAGGGAATTTTTGTGCGTTGGCCCTTTAAGAGGGTGCCCAAACTTTCAGCTGCCACTCCCTGGCAGGCAGCACCCCACTGCTTTTCCCAGCTAGATGTTATGTGGGTACCCTCTTCAGCGTGGTGCTATCTAATGGGGAGCCCAGCTTTGGGCTTAGAACCCAAAGTTCTCAGTGGCACCCCCCCCCTACACACAGACACAGCTGAGATATCTCCCAGGGACTTCAGTTGCCATCTGTGGGTGCCCGGCCAGCCCTTTCTTGCCTCCACCCCTCCTACCAGTCTGCTTGCGGTCTTCACCTTCAGTCCTTGGTTTCCAGGGTTCTCTCCTGTGAGTTTTCCGTTGATTATTCAGGAAGCCTTTCCGTATTTCAGTTTGTAATTCCAGCCTATTCCTGGGAGCATGTCCATGCAGCATCCTCCTACTCTGCTGCCATTTTTAAACTCCCCTGTGTTCCTCCTTTAGACTATGTTTTATGATGCCATTTCCAGCAAACTGCCATTTTTGTCCCATGCTGGGCACAGGGGTCTATATAGATGTATTCTTTTTAATATATACATTTTTTTAAATTGATTTCAGAGAGGAAGAGAGAAGGAGAGAGATAGAGACATCAATGATGAGAGAATCATTGATCAGCTGCCTCCTGCATGCTCCTTACTGGGGATGGAGCCCACAAACCGGGCATGTGCCCCGACTAGGAATAAAAATATGACCCTCAACCACTGAGCAACACCGGACAGGCTAGATGTATTCTTTTTAAAAATATATATATTTTTTTGATTTTTTACAGAGAGGAAGGGAGAGGGATAGAGAGCTAGAAACACCGATGAGAGAATCATTAATCAGCTGCCTCCCGCACACCCCCCACTGAGGATGTGCCTGCAACCAAGGTACATGCCCTTGACCGGAATCAAACATGGGACCCTTGAGTCCGTAGGCCGACGCTCTATCCAGTGAACCAACCCAGTGTAGGGCTAGATGTATTCTTTAAGATACAAAACAAGAAGGCCTGAACCAGCTTGCAAACAGCTGCTGGGATCTGTAAGATGTTTTCATTCTCCCCTAGCATTTTCTTCCCCTTCATTTCAGAAGAAATTGGTGGGAAGGTTTTTGAGACTACTAACTTTTCTTCCCCAATCTTATTTCAAAAAATCTCAATCCCACACGCACACACACAAAGTTGCAAGAGAATACAATGGCCATTTGTATGTCCCTCACTCAAGTTCACCATTAACATCTGACCCCATGTATCCTTTCCCTCCCATTCAGCCTTTGCTCCAGCTTGTGGGCATGTGACCATGAATGCTGTCCCAAGCTCGGAGAGGTGGAGCGGAGGGGTGGGAATCAGTGACTAAGCCAAAATCCTCTATGTTCTCTTTGTGGCTGGATAGACTCAGCTCTTCGCCTCCCACTCCATGTGCTGAGAAGGCTCTCTGTGACAGTGGCTGCCTTCACACACGTTTTCTCAGATGAAGAGACTCACATGGAGGTGCCCTGAGATGAGAACTAATTACCCATGCTTGGGTTTCACAGCTAGAAGCTGGCGGGCACAGATCTGGCCCCTGAACCTCGGCTTTTCCCGGCACCTACCTTGCTACTCCAGGTGCCATTCAGAGGCTGGCAACGTCTGCATGGCTGGGAGCTCGTCAGGAATGCAGACTCAGGTCTACCTCAGACTGTAGAATTGAAGCCTGCATTTTGACAAGATCCTTAGGTACTAATGCCTGAGAACTCATCTCTGGCTCCTCCTTGCTGCTGCCTCCCTTCTCCTCCTTCCTTTGCCCTGTGCCTTACGTATGTATTTAAGTCTCTACTTAATACGGAGCCTAAAAGGCAACCACCAGCTGACCAAAGTTAGGAGATAATGTTTTGTCTTTTCTAAAGAATGGTCTCCTAGCCCTGACTCGTTTGGCTCAGTGGACAGAGCGTCGGCCTGCAGACTGAAGGGTCCCAGGTTCGATTCCAATCAAGGGCATGTACCTTGGTTGTGGGCACATCCCCAGGGTGGGGTGTGCAGGAGGCAGCTGATCGATGTTTCTCTCTCATCGATGTTTCTAACTCTTTATCCCTATCCCTTCCTCTCTGTACAAAATCAATAAAATATTTTTAAAAAAATAAAAAGAATGGTCTCCTGAACCCCTGGGACAGTTGCACAGCAGAGTGAATGAGCTGGGTCTGCATTAAGGAGCATAGGGTTCCGCCAGCTGGAGTAATACATTCAGGACTAATATTCACCATAGCCTCGAAGTTATGGGGTGATTTCAAACAGGGACCATTCTTCTATTTGATCTTCACAAGAGAAGTAGCCACGGCAGAGCCCATACTCTGCCCTAACTTTCCAACGCTTGCTGCAAGAGAACCTGCTCCCCTCAGAGTGCTGCCTCCAGAATGTCCTCTGTGATGTGTCACCAATTGTGCCCACAGCGCCTCCCCTCTCAGCCTTAGAACATGGAGACAATGGGACAGAACCCTTAAAACTGGGCTGTTCTGGAGGTGCAGTCAGACTGGAACCATAGGGCTTCTGTGGGTTCCATGACCAGCTCAGCAAGGGCAGCGTGAGGAGTGGGCACCATGTCGGAGGGGTAAGTTGGGGCTGGAGTGGAGCCCCTAGGGCTGGAGAGCAAAGAGAAAGCTGCTTCCTGCTCAAGATCCCATCAGGCTGGGCCACTGGACAGGGTGGAGGACTGGTGGGGGTGGTCATGCTGTGCCAGGGCCCCTGATTCTCACTCAGCAGCCCCGGTTGCTCCAGTCTGTGGTCAGCTTCTGCTCTTCAGACGTCTCTTGAACTATTAAATCCAGGGCCAGGGCTCTGCTCTGGGGAAGAGACCATCCTCTACACTCATCCCTCACCCCACTTCCCACCCACCATCCTAGACCACTGCAGCATCCCTGGGCTGCACCCCGAACCTGGGCCGACCAGCTGCTGTCAACTCCAAAGGGCCTCTTCCTTCTAGGGAGCCCCTAAGAGCCATGGCCATTCTTCATTCCTCTAGTGACCCCAATCTCACACTGCTAAGCCCCAGTATGCTCACTGAGGCTACCATCTCCTGCCCCTGAGGACCCTCACTTCACTGTGCTCCACTGTGAGTAACCCTAACATCACACCTTCTGGAACCTGAGTTCACACTCCTTGAAAGTCTCAGCAGCACTCCTGCAAGCCCCATCCCCAAGCCTCTGATGCCCAGAACACCCCAGTGCACACTTGCCTCCTCTCCAGATTTTACCAACGCCTCTGGGACTCCTCCCACGCGACCTTGCAAGAGCTACTGGAGCAAGAGCAGCCCCTGCTCCAACCCGTGCCCACCCGAGAGTGGCAGTCCTTCCAGTACAGGCTCTCATCGCTCTACCTGTACTACCTGGGGCTGCTGCGCAGGTTCGACACTCTCTATGACCAGATGGTGCAGCCGCAGAAGAGGCGGCTGCTGCGGCGCCTGCTGGACAGCGTGGCGGGCCGTGTGCTGGAGCTCAAGGACGAGATGGTGCGGGTAGACATGTGCGAGTGGCACTGCCTGGACCACGTGCTGCAGGAGCTCAGGCTCACCCCGGTGCGAGGGCAATGTGGTGCCACACCCACACCAGTGGAGGGTGGGGGTGGGGCTGGTCTTGACCTCCTTCGGACACCTCTGGGGCCTCTGCAAGGAAGGGAGGGAGATCAAGCAGGTGGATCAAGGATGGGGGAGAAGGCCTTCAGAAACTGGGGTGGGGGTGAAGGTGCATGCAAGTAGCTGGGGGCGTGTAGCTAGAGAGTCTGGCTGAGGTCCCGCGTGGATGGAAAGACTCATGATCCAGGAGGGATCAGTGAAGAGTCCTCTAGAAGCTTGCTCCTCAAAGTGTAGTCCGTGGACCAGCAGCGTCAGCACCACAGCGTCAGCGTCAGCACGTTAGAAATGCAGACTCTGGAGGCCCCGCCCCAAGCCTACTCATCTGTGCTTGCATTTTACAAGACCCTCAGGTGATCTGAACGTACCAGCAGGTTCCAGAGCATGGAGCTCCTGCACCAGCCTCTGCTCAGCTCCGAGGCCATGGTTCACTGCTCCCATCCAAGGCAGTCTCGGTTTCTTGACCTGCTGCATCAGACTCAGCCGATGGCTTGAAAAAAATAGATTCTCCAGGCTGTGCAATGCTGGTGTGGTGGTCTGGGGAGGGCCTGGGAGTCTGCATTTTAAAGGCTTCCCAGTTGATTCTGGTGCACAGTCAGGTTTGGAACCACTGCCTATTAGCTACCACGATCCTCCAGAATTCAACTCTGGCCACAAGGTCCAGGCAGGGGGAAAAGGGGGGCTGTGAGTGGATTTGCCAGTTACCCATAGATTTCCAACGCCAGGGATCTAGCATGGAGGAACACAGGATCTCTGTAAGCAGCGGGAAATAGTAATGGCCTGGCTTCTCATTCCTGACCCTCCGTCCCCACTATTGCCCCAAAGGCAGACCTGGAGGTTCCAATCCCCAAATACTTCCTGCTGGAGCAGTCCGGCATTCTGCAGGAGCGAGAGCTGATGCTGGCAGAAATCCTATCCAGAATGGAGCCAGTGTCCTTCCAGGAGGCAAGTCAAAGGGACTCCCAGCCTCCTCCCATAGCCCTGCTCCGGGAATAGAGATGCCCCCGCTCTGGACCCAGGGAGGCCCTGCCCTGCCCTACTCCCACCTGAAAGTGCTCTTCAGATAATCCCTCGTCTCCTTCAAGGCTGCCCCTATGTCCCTGTAACCTTCCAACACCAACAGAGAGGAGCAGGACCTGGGCACCTAGATGTCCTGGGAGAGCCATGCCCCCAGCACGTCCTTCAGTGTCTAATTTCCCGACTGCCCACCTGGATACGAGCCCTCCCGCATCTTCTGCCCCTTTGCTCTAATCTGGCCAGGTCACACCAGCAATGAACCGGACTGAGGCCATCATCCTGCTGCAAACGGCCGAGCGAGCCAGGCAAGGCCGACTCCGAGCCACCTTCATTCGAGAGATTCGAAAAGAGGAGGAGCGGGATCGGAAGATGAGGGAGGGCAGGTGGCACAAGTTAAATCAGAACCAAGCGGCTATCACCATTCAGAAGGTAACCCCCCACTGTCCAGGAAGAAAGGCAAAGTAGTCACCTCTTCCAGGAAGACTCCCTAGCTTAGCAATTGATGACAGAGGTGCAGGTGCTTGGGTTCTGTGGCCACACAACTAGACTCTAAACTAGGGACCTTGATAATCAATAAACATGCATTTTGTTTGTTTATTCTACATCTTATCCTCAAAAAGAACTTGAAGTAGGATACCATAAAAGTCCTAGAAACAGACGGATCATTAAAATTAGGGGAGAATGATCCATAATAAGGTAGCAGAACACAGTAGGTAATCATTTTAGAAATTCTTAAGACTGTTAAAAATGTCACCAAAATATACCCTGACCCTCCTGGCAGCTGAGGCAAAAGGAAATATAATGACGAGAACTGATGTGATCCAGGCGTCCTCAAGGTCTGTGCCGTCTGGAGTCACCCTCAGTTTTCACATGAAAATAACACAATCACACCCCATCCTGCTCACTGCAGAGCATCTAGCTGTGTGTCCCCAGGTTTCCCCACCCTTCGTACTGTTGTGGTGGCCATTATATGCCTCCCAGCTCCCACTGTGCCCCCTAGTGCGTGGGCCTGGCCTCTATCATTGGCCGCCATGAGGCTGGGCAATAGTGGTCACCAGCTTGGTGACACTGGAGGGGCCTGGGAAAATTTCAGTGCAGAAAAGGGCCATTTGCTCGTGCAGCTGTCACCTCTCCTGGGGCCCTCCTGGTCACAGGAAGTCACTTGCCACCTTTTCTTTCCAAAGTGGGCCCAGAATGCTGGCATGGGCTAGGTTTTCCTCTCCTTCTCCCTCAAGTCCCAGTGCCTCCAAACCTTCTGTCTGTTGACCCAAGAGAGGAAACTTAGAACCACTTTCTACCAAAATCCAAAAGTAAACCAACCTACTGACAAACATCACCCCTGAGAACAGAGAGCCTCTCCAAGTGGGCAGATTTTGATTATTTTTTTTTAAATCAAATTTTTATTGATTTCAGAGAAGGGAGAGGAAGGGAGAGATGGAAACATCAATGATGAAAGAGAATCATTGATCCGCTGCCTCCTGCACACCTTCTGCTGGGGATGGAGTCTGCAGCCTGGGCATGCACCCTGAGCGGGATAGAACTGTGACCTCCTGGTCCATAGGTTGACCCTTCCCTCCATCCCGCCCCCCCCCCTCCAGGCTGGGGTAGATTTTGATTATTGATCTGTAGGCAGAGAGTTCTAATCAGAGCCCCTGCGTTTGGTGACTGACCCAATGTCCAGCTACCCCATGGAGGAGGAGGCCTCACCTTCAGGGTCAATAAAGCAGTATTTTGAGAGGGTGGTTGACCCCAAAGACAGAGCCCCACTTTCCCCCAGGAACCAAAGCAAGTCCCTGTTGCCAGACATCAAGGGTGTGGGAATTCTACATCCCAGTCTTCAAGTTCTCCAGTACAAATACTAATCAAAAGCCATTATCGTGAGCTTTTCCCTGCTAGTCCAGGAGCCCGGACAGGCGCCCACCCTGCCTCCCTCTGCCCAGTGCACCTCCTTCTATCGTCTGGCACTGGGTTGTCCGCAGGTCTGAGAGGGGCTGGTGGCCTTGGAGAAGAACAATGGGTGAGGAGTCAGGAAACCTGGCCCCAGTCTCAGCTCTGCTGTGACAGGCTCCGGGCCTGGGAGAGATCTTGTCATGTCTCCAGCCTCAGTTTTCCTTGTGTCAAAAATGCAGGAATTATTTAGGGGAGCTCCATAGTCCCTATGGAACTGATGTTGTGTGCCTGGGTGAAATAATCGAGTGTTTATTCCAAATGCTATGGAAATTCTGAGAAATGAGTGTGGCAAGCATTTTTTGAAGATGGCAATACTTGAACTCTGATCTGTGCCTCAAAAAATACAGCAGATGATGCCCTAACTGGTTTGGCTCAGTGGATAGAGCGTCGGCCTGTGGACTGAAGGGTCCCAGGTTCGATTCTGGTCAAGGGCATGTACCTTGGTTGCCAGCGCATCCCCAGTCGGGGGTGTGCAGGAGGCAGCTGACCGATGTTTCTCTCTCATAGATGTTTCTAACTCTCTATCCCTCTCCCTTCCTCTCTGTAAAAAATTAATAAAATATATATTTTTAAAAAGATACAGCAGATGAGGAGGGGCTGCTGGCAGGCCCTGAGGGAGCCATGCCTAGGTGCTGGACAGCTTGGGTGCATCCTGCCCCACCCTGTTTCACACTGTCCCTGCTCAGGTGGCAATTGCCCATAAGCTGCACCTCCCCAGGTGTCTCCTCAGCTCCTCCCCCACCTCCCACCCAAACCTTCCCCAACCAGACCTCCAGGGCGGCTGCTAAGCCCAAGAGCCACATCCTAGAAGAAATGCAGTGTGTGGAGTGTCTGGGCCTGTGTTCCCTCAGGTGTGGAAAGGTTACCTACAGAGGAAACGCACTGAGCATGATCGGCATAAAGAGATGGAATTCATCGGCATGGTGAGTCCTCTGGCCACAGGCCCCCAGTGCTGCCTTCTGTGTCCCAGCCCCAGAGCACAGCTCTGTACAGCCATCACTGCCCACAACACCCACCACTCAGGACTGTGATGGGTATGATGGAGGGGAGCAGGCCAATGCCAGGGGGCCCGAGGGTCCTTCAGGGCTTGGCTGAGAAAGGACAGGAAAGCCACAGCCAGCACATCCCTTCCCACCCTCCCTGAACTAGAGCCCTTAGAAGAATCTCTGATATGGGTGTGGGATGAGGGATAGTAGCACCAAGTATTCTGGACCCCATGTCTGTGCCCCTGGCTGGAGGAGGGGCTGCACGTGTGAGCCCAGCAGAAGGAGGAGGTCACAGGGGCCCAGTTCGGTGGGGCACACCCTCTCACACAGAGCAGTTTTTGGGGGCTATGGGCTCCCCACTTGCTCTGGGCCCCAGACTTGCTTCTCCTCTGCATTCAGGGAGCAGGGCTAAGTGTGGACGATGACATGGAGCAAGCGTGCGAGTGCACATGAGGGAGTGTGGGTGGTAAGAAGGGAGTGTGGGTGGTAATCTGTCTGTCCTCTGCTCTCTGAAGCTTCCTTCACCTAGCTGGTCTCCGCTGACTTAGGGTGACAGGGGCAAGGGACATGGTCCCTGGGAGGGGCTTTGCAGTGGGCAGAGTCCATGGAGGCCTGGCTGATAGGGGGACAGGGGCGGAGAGATTAGAGACAGAGCTGGAATGGCTACTTTAAAAGGCTTGGGGACTTCAGAAGGAGAGAGGGCCCAGGGTCTGCTTCATAGGAGTGGAGATCAGAGACTTGTTGGGGGGCTGATGAACTGGACCCCCAGGAGGCCTGAGGTCAGGCTTTGGTGGGGAGGGGTGGGGGGGAGCTTTGGCACAGCGGGGGGTGAGGAATGAGCCTGCTGCCCGGCCCATCAGCAGTGTGAGCTCAGCGTTTTCAGTAATTGTCTCTGCGCACAGTGATATTTAAAATACATTTGGGAGCCAATGAGGCGGGAAAGTGGCTGCGAGTGAGGCTGCCAAGGCGGGCGCTGGGGGGGGGTGCAGGTGGGGGCTGGTGCTGAAGCTCACAGGGGAGGGTGTGCTGGGGGATCGGGCAGGGGGGCCTGCCCGGATGCATCTAACAAACTCATTATCGGAGTAATTTACAGAGGAGTTTCAGCATCAAACAATTTCTCCTGATGCAGGCATGCCCGGTGTTCCGTGTGGCTGTGCATGCGAGGCACGTGCAGGGAGTGGGTGGGGGCAGGTGTGCAAGCCGAAGGCCGGGTCCTCCCCATTCCCACTCCTGAGTCCCTTGGCTCCCTCCTCACGTCCCCAGATCCCCATGCCTGACCCGGTGCAGCACCTGTCCGTGGCCAACCTGAGGAAGGACGTCAGGAGATTCCGACAGATAGAGAAAGAGGAGGAGTTCCAGATGGCCATTGTGAAGACCCAAGAAGCTCTCAGAGAGACCGAGGGGCCCAATATGAAGGAGAAAATGAAGGAGCAAATCCGACAGTGGTTTATCGAGTGCCAGTCAGTGTCCCCAGCCTCAGCTGACTCAACCCTCAACCCCTCTCCTTCCTCCCCCATGTCCCCACACCTGTCTTGTCCTCTGGTCTAGCCGGGGCCCTCTCCTCCATTCACCCCGTCCCACCAGCACTCTGCTAACGCATTGGCTTAAACTTGGGACCATCTGCACTGCAGGACCCTCTCCACCATGACTTGCTATTTTCCCGGATAGAAGAGAAAATGTCAGAATAAGTCGGGGAAAGCATCCAAGAATGTCCTCTCAGTGATGTGTCCTTTCTACTCTGTAACTATTTCTTCCCTCTCTCCCTCAGCCTGCCTGGTCCTTTATCTTCCCCCATCCTTCCCTCTAGGCATCTACTCATCCATATACTCACCCTTCTTCCTACCCTTTCACCTGCCCATCCGTCCGTCCATATGTCCACCCACCTGTCCATCTCTCTGACCATCTTATGTTCACTTAGTGCCCTTACTGGCCGATTCCCTAATTATCCAGAAGAGTCTTTAGGTGGATCCAACCAGCTCTTCTCAGACAAGACTCCAGAACAGGTACCCTGGAGGTGGGGCAGATGTTCTGTGGCCAGTGGAGTCTGAGATTACAGGAAGTACTGAGTGTGAACTGAGGGTGGCAGTGGGGTGCCGAGCGAGGTCAGTCTCAGTGGAGGCAGAGGTGGCTGGAGGAAATATATGTAGTTAGGGAGACTGCTTGCGGGGAGAGGGGGAGGATGGGGGACCTGTATCTGAGAAGGCATCCTTGCCCAGGGAGAGGAAATGTCTGGTGAGACTATTATAGCTTTAGTGACCCACAGGCCAGGAGAGAGCAGCCGCTCTGGTCAGAACACTTCATCACCTGATGCCCCTCTTCCTGGACCTCAGATAAGTTTCTGGACTCGGAGCCATCTGGACCCCACAAGTTCCCCTAGGCCTTAGGACCCTGAGCCCACCCCAGCCACAGGCCTGGGTTCTCTTGCTCCTATAAAATGCCCTTGGTCTTCTCTGAAGCATGGTTTATCCTTGGTCACAGGTGAAAATGGAACTGGAGAATCCGGTCCAGGAGAGCACTAAAAAAGAAGACAAAAATAAAGAAAAAGAAAAGGAGAAGAAGAAAGCGAGGGAGGACAGGGCCAAGAAGAGTGTAAGGCAGCAACTGGATGTGGGAACAGGGCAGGGGGAGCACATTCTGAGGGGGTTTCCAGTAGGAACGCTGGTCTGGGAGAGCATTAGGGTCAGAGTTTGTCAAGGGTGAAGGCGAGGGGGTCAAGGTCAAATGGTGTTTCTATTCTAGGAAGCAGATACAATGCTAAAAGCGTCACCATCCAAATTTATACCCCTGATCAGTGCTGGACACGAGGAGTATAAAAGTAAGGGGAGAGAAGGCTGTGAGCTGCCCAGGACGGGTGGGACCTCAGAGTGACCGTGGGCCCTGGGGAAAGTGGACCGTGTGGGTCATGAGCTGGCAGTATGGGTGTGGAGGCCAAGGGGCTAATACCGAAGGGAGAAGGTGTGGGGTCATTATGGTTTGGGTCTGAATCCTGCAGTCACAGGCTTTGAGATCAAGCGTCTGTCTGTGATGTGGGAGAAGCAGTGCCAGACAGCTGGGTGAGGACGGGGCCAGCCTCGCTCAGGTTCTTGGCCCATGTGTGCATGTGTGTGAGAAACAGAGACAGAGTGAGAGAGAAGTAGACCAGCCTGGAATAGGCTCCTGGCCCATGTGAGCACGTGTGTGAGTGTGTGTGATTGTGTATGTCAGTACACCTGGGACTCTGCCCTCCACTCCGCCCATCTCTCCATGCTCAGATGTGTGGAAGAACCGGTCTGATCACCTATACCCTGATCAGAGTTTTGACTCCAAGGCCCTCCAGGCGGAAAAGAGGAAGGAACTGGAGCAGGAGATCCGGGTACAGGTGAGCATGCTGGCTCCCTCTTCCCACCACAGCCTGCACCTGCTTCGGGCTCCGCCCCTCTGTCCTCCCTCATACCGGCAGCTTGCTCATCCTTCATGGCTTCCTCTAGCCACTGCTTGCCCTGCATAGGCCATCTCAGTCCATCTTGGTCCTCTGCCTCTCTGAGTCCCTCTCTCTCCCCTACAACCTAGAGGTAAGGGAATGGGGGGCTCTGTGCCGGGGTCACACCCACCATCATCTTCACCAGCCCTTAAAGAGCTCTTACGGTGTGTCTTTGGGAGCATTAGATCGCATGATCACAATGACCCCTGAGGTCAGCACCATGATTTTACTGATGTTACTTATGAAAAAATTGAGGCTGAGCAGTCATACAACTCAAGTTCACACAGACCCTAAAGGGTGGGTCTAGGGCTGCAGCTGAAAGCTGACCCACTCCATCCCAGGGCTTCTCCCCACATTGATAGCCAGTTGAGAGCAGTGCTCATGCGTGAGCAGAATATGGATTAGGATCGAGGGTGGACAGGGGCAGGGATAGGGGCAAATGCCAAGGCCAAGGGTTCTGAAAGCAGACAGGAAGGTTATTGGCTACCTGCTCCCTTCACTGTGCTCATCTGGCTCTGCTCTGAGGCTGCTGTCTTCCTCTCCACCCCTGCCTCTATCCCTACGTCTCCTGCCTGTCTCCCCAGGCCCTGGTCGCCCCTCCACACATTCTTCTGTCTCTGCAGGTGGATGAGCTGATGCGTCAAGAGCTGAAGAACCTGCGCCTGGCTGTGGACCGGGAGGAGGAGAGACCCTTCAAGACTCCGAAGGCAAGATGAGAGGCCCAGCTGGGACAGGAAAGGGAGGGCGCACAGTGGGGGAGGCAAGGAACACAGGACAATTTCCTATGTGCTTGTTTCTATCCAGAAAAAAAATGGGAAGAAAATTAAGAGGAAGAAGGAAAAAGATCTGACCCCGAACAGGTAGCAGACCCTCCATAGATCCAACTGCTGGCCCTGGTTCTGTTGCTGTGTGACCTCGGAAAGTCATTTAACCTCTCTGACTCCCTATTAACCAAGCACTTCTGCCAAACTCAAAAGATAGCTGTGAGGCTCAAACAGAAGCATAAGAAAGTGTTTGAAATGATGATGTAGAATAAGGTATGAGTGGAGTATTGTTGTAAACGCTCCCTCTAGCCTGGGCCTTCATCAGCTCTGTCCCTACAAAGCCATCTCCCCATGGACTTCCCACTCGGGAGCGTTGAAGTCAGCTGTCCTTTTCCACTCACTTCTCTGTGGAAGCGAGTCATGCACACAATGACGTTAGCTGCTTTGACGAACACCCCTCCCAGACCATGTTCACCTTGAATGTGGTTTCTAGGAAGAGGGGTCAACTGGGTTTCTTTTGGTGGGACCTTGGGCCGTGAGCAGACTGATGGAAGATGCTGGTGCTTCTTACACCCCCAACCCGCAGAGCACCTGCTGTGTATGGGCAGACTGCCTTCTGGGCCCTCGGGTTGGTGCCCCACCCTTTGACACTGACTGCTCGGTGGCACTAATGATGCTGGCCACAGGATGTGGGCAGAAGGGCCTCTTAGCCCCTCTCCTCGTGCCTGTGACAACACCCCACTCATCTCTTTCTCTATGTCTCTCCTTCTCGGGGGGAGGCCCTGTGCCATCCTCTGCCAGGACCCTGGCTTCTCTGTTTGAAGAGCTTGTTGTCTTTGGCTTTCTAAAGAAGTGCAAGACGGTGTTACTGAAGGACTTCATTGGTGAGACCCCGCCCGCGTGCCTGCTCCCAGGCTGAGGAATGGTGCCCAAGGCCCGCAGGCCATGGCCTTCCTGGTGGCCAACTACCACCCTCTGAAGTGAACTTTCTCCTCCAGTGGTTCTCTCTTGGCCCTGCCCAAGTAGGTGCCACTCACCAGGTGGCCACCTGTCCCCCAGGTGACTGCCTCTATCTTGGATCCACTCTGACTCTGGCCCACAAGTTGCCCATGCCTTCCCTGTTTGACGTTCGACAGAACATGGCCTTGTACGGGGTCCTTCGGCTTGGTGAGAGGCCCTCGTGGAGGGAAGCCTTGGGGAGGGAGGCGGGTAGCTGAGGCAGGCGTGTCCAGCCACAGCCTCCAACGCCCTGTGCCGGGGACCTGCATTAGGTTCCTCCTGTCTGGCCCCACCCCTGTTGCAGGCTACGCTCAGCCTGGGCCACCCCAGAAGTCACGTGGGGTGTTGACCTGCTGAGGAGGAGACCACACTTCTAGCCTCTTACTCAATTCCAAGTGGCATCCCACAGTCTGCCCCATTTCTAGAAGATTAGTGTCTTTCTAAAGAGGTTGATATCCCATACCTTTTAGTTGGACCCCTTCCTCTAATGCAGGGGTGGAAACAGATGGCATGGGAAACAGAGAGGACATTGGAAGGGGCAGAGGGCTCCCTCCTGACACCCACCCGTAGTCATTGTGATTGCTGAGCCATTGGAAAGCTTGTAAGCTGCTGCTCTTGGCATGTTTGCCTGGGGGACTGCTCAGGCCATAGGAGGAGGCAGTACAGCCAAGATGTGAACCTCATCCCACTCAGCCCCCAGGCCTTGGACCTCGCCTTACACCATACCCCATCCCGGTCCCTGACAGCCCATTGTCTGTCTCCGGCCTGTTTTCTCTCTCAGGCTCCCCTGATATACACTCCATGGCTCCCCTCATCCGCTCCATCCTCCTGGTGGGCCCCTCCGGCGTGGGGAAGAAGATGCTGGTCAATGCCGTGTGCACAGAAACTGGTGCCAACCTGTTCGACCTGTCACCTGCCAACCTGGAGGGCAAATACCCTGGCAAGGCCGGGGTGCAGATGCTAGTGCATATTGTCTTTAAGGTTAGGCATTTCTAGTTCTCAGACTGTGACAGGGTGGGCTCTGCGCTCAGGAGGCCACCCCTCTGCCTCATTGGTGTGAGGCCAGGAGCTGGTGAGGTCTTCACCCAAGCACTGCTAGGAGATTGAGGACACTGAAGCCCCCATAATGGGGGAGGCGCGGCGAAGTGGGGAGGAGAAATGAGGCGTAGGATGTAGCCACCCCCAGTCCTCAGGGAGGGCAAGGACTCTGCTCACACTGAAGGGTGTTGGGTGTGCAAAGGGCTGGCAGGTGGGGTCGACAGTATGTGGGAAGGGGAGCCTGAGCCTGGAGCTCCCAGGCCACCATTGCCCTAGACTGACCCTGACCCTGGCTGGACCAGATGGGGAGGTGAGCCTTGCCCAGGAATGGCTATTGTCAGGTTTTTATTCTCTGACCTGTCCAGGTGGCTCGACTCCTACAGCCCTCAGTGATCTGGATTGGAAATGCCGAGAAGAATTTCTATAAGAAGGTCCCAAAAGAGGAGAAGGAGGTGAGGGAGCACGGGCAGGCAGCCTGCGCCCCTGGTAAGCCACCCCAAGAGACACCCACTGCGTGACCTCGGACAAGTCCCCTGCCCTCCTCCTGCCTTATTTCCTTCCCCTTAAAGCAGGACTGACAACTGCTCCCATCTGCCTCTCAGGGTCCTTGTGCGTGTGGACAGGTGCCCTGAGTACATGGAAGCCCATGTAATGAGTCACCGTGTCCCATCCCCACCCCTTCTTCCCAGAGCAGATGGACCCAAAGCGAATAAAGAAGGACCTCACCAAGGCCCTGCGCCTGCTGAATCCCGGAGACCGCGTCATGCTGATAGGGACCACGAAGCAACCGCAGCTCGCGGAGATGAAAGGGCTGTGCCGGACCTACGAACGGATCCTCTTCATGCCGCGGCCCGACTATGCTTCTCGCTATGGTGAGGCCTGGGGATCTGGGGACAGGCCAGAAAAGAGGTCCAAGGACTGCCCCTGCCAAAGCTTCCCCACTCTTATTCCCACCCCCCACTGTTGCTCTGAGCAGCACCTCCACAGCCGAGTGCTCTGGAGGGGCTGACTGCTACACAAGCAACCCAGTGGCCTGGGTCCTGGCCCGGATCTGTGGACAAGGGCTGGCCACTGAAATCCTCCCGTCTCGTTTTCTGTGCTGAGTGGAGATGATCCCTACCTTCCTGGGAGGAGAGGCCCGTTGCCTCTCGGTCCCATTTCCGCCCCCACGCCCGCAGTGCTCTGGAAGCATATGCTGCACATCGAGAGAGTCCACGTGACCCAGAGCCGCCTGGACATCAGTGCCCTGGCCAGGGTGTCCGATGGCTACACACCTGGTCACATCATCCAAGCCATCCGATTGGTGCTCACCGAGCGGCGGCTCCTCCAATTGTCCAGGCGGCCTCTGCTGGCCTCAGAGTTCCTAGGTCACCTGGCGAAGCTGGAGCCAGTGCACAGGGACGAGGAGGAATCCCTAAAGGTGAGGCTTAGGGGGGTAGGGGGGCAGCCAGGGGGGAGGATTATGGGCCAGCACCAGAGCGAGGCAGCCCTCTGAAGCCCCAGGCGTGCAGCACGCCTTGGGCCCCTCTCTCTGCTGCCCCATGGAGTTCAGCCTGTGAGGGAACCAGAAGTCACAGGGAAGGACTTGTGGGCAGGACTGGCTCACCTGGTCTCCTCGACAGTGGAGCCTGAGAGTGCCACCTGTGTCTTAGGAACGCTTGGTTGTTTCTGGCACCACCTGCCACTCACTTCCCTACCTCTGAGTCAGTAGCACCCCCACAGGGTGGCGAGGTGGCCGTGGGAGCACAGGAGAGAGGGCCACAGGGTCTGACACTGTGGCCTGAAGCATCTGGTGGAACTAAAAGAAACCATGGCTCTAGCAGGATGCTGGGTGGGAGGGTAGGGGGAGATCTGGGGGAGGAGTAAAAGCTACCGCAGACACAGCTCTGGAAGCACATGCTGCACACCCAGAGAGTCCAGGTGACCCAGAGCCGCCTGGACATCAGTGCCCTGGCCAAGGTGTCCGGTGGCTACACACCTGGTCACATGCTCCAAGCCATCCGACTGGTGCTCACCGAGCGGCTCAAGGGATGAGGTCAGGAGGCAGGCCCGAGGGCCAGATGCAATGCACTTACCCTCCTCGTCCTCCTCCTCCTCTGACCCAGGACTGGTACTTCAGGACCCCACTGGGCATGAAGAAGATAGGATTTAACAAGGACCAGGAGGCTGAGGAGGCCAAGCTGGCAAAGGAGAAGAAAAAGCGGAAGTGACTGCTAAGGAGTGCCCAAGAGGAGGGTGGGACTAGGGCAAAGGGACTGGGGGCAGAGGCATAAACGCCCTGATGGCTTGGGGACCAGCTCTCTTTGTCCAACTCCATGCTTCCACCCCTAGTTCTGTGTCCCCTGGCTCCACCTCATACCCCACCCTGTCAAGTTTCTCTGACCCTGGATCTCTGTCCTCTGACCTCACCCTGTCATTTTTCTGTCCTGGATCCCCACTTCCTTTCTTCCTCAAGGTATGTAGGGGAGGAAAATGGGAAGAGAAGGAAAGAGAGAGAGAGAGAAGGAAGATCTCGGTAAGTAGAAAAGAAGGGCAGGAGTCTGGAGGTCAGCAGAGCCTGGTCCAGCCCCGCTCATCACTGACCCCTGCGTGGGCTGCACAGTCCTTTCCTGACTTGGCCTCAGTGTCCTCACCTGTAAAGTAAGATGATCTCCGGCCGATCTCCTTTCTACTCTAGGCTTGGACATTCCTCCCCAGGTGTCCGGGAAGTCAGGGAGGTGGGGTGTGGAGAGGAGACAAGTGGGGAGACGGAGGTAGTTGTGACTGCTGGTAGATCCAGTGCATTTTCTGAGTGGTCTTCACTTCTTCTTTCCTCTGGACACTGTCTCCCACCTGCCTTTGTCTCTGACCCAGAGCCTGGCCTCAAGGGCTCAGTGAGCAGAAGTCCATCCGTGGGTCCCCCTTGTGGGGAGAGAAGAGCTCGGGGAACTGGTGTCGGGAAACTCTGGGGTTCTCCCGAAGAAGCAGTGTAAAGAGTGTGTGAATAAAGGTCACGGGTGCTCCACAGGCTGTAAAGGCGATGGGAGCCGGGCGAGGCGAGAGCGTGGGGGCCGGAGCTAGCTCCTGTGGCAGCGGTGGCTCAGCTGAGCCCAGGGGGTGGTTTGAGTTTTCTTTCTCCCTTTTTTCATCTTCTCTCCCCAAATGAATGTAGCTTCGTTATCCTAATGTGGGCAGAGCCACTTCCTCCTTCTCGCTTTCGACCGGAGACCCCTTCTGACCGTGGCAGATAGAGAGGTCATGGGAGATGCAGGGGTCATCCACAGAGATGGGGTCAGCACTAGGATGGGTGTGGGAGATTAGCACCCCGGAGGTATTGCTGCTGGTGGGATCCCTATTCCCCTGGGTAGAGTCTGTCCAGGTAAGAACCCCTCGAGGAGAGAATGCATAGAGGGGGCCTTCTCTGCAATTGCCCCTACTCTGAATCCCTCCTTTAGGTGTGGGAGGGTGACGGTGTGGGGCTAATTGGTGAAATATGGGAAGACAGAAAAAATTATGTCCACCCCCCTGCCCTCCTTCGGCCCCAGCAGCTGGAGCCTCTTGGTGGAGCACATGATGGATGAGAAAGAATGAGAAATGGCAGCTGGAGACCCCCACCCTCCAGTCCCTGGTCTGCAACAAGTTGTCACACTAGGGGCCGATCACTTCCCACCTCCGGACTCCATTTTCCTCTACCTGTGAAACCGCAGTGGTGCCACCATCTGGGTAGTCCCTTCAATGGGTGAAGCTCAGGGTTGGAGGGTTCCCTCCTCCCTCCATCTCCAGGCTCCGCCCTAGTTCCCGTTGCCAGCTTAAGCCTCATTCCACACGATGGACAGCTAGGACGTCCAGGCTATTTGTGGCTCGGCTACCCTGCCCCTCCCACAATGGGCCTCTCCTGGCTCAGGCCCAGTGCCTGCCTGCTGGCATCGCCCTGAGTCCTGCTTCTTGGCTCTCCCTTCCACAAACTAGCCATGCCTGGGAGAAGGGGCTCCTCTCCCTCCTCGGGACACCATCCGGGGTGCTTCCCTTCGGCCCCTGCCTGCCGAGTCTGGGATCCTCAGTCGTGCCCAGACTGGGAGCCCCCGCGGCCATCGCCACTGTTGTGCCGTGACATGGCCCTGCAGAATGCCCTGTACACCGGGGACCTGGGGCGGCTGCTGGAGCTGTTCCCCCCGCACAGCACAGCCGACCTGCTGCTCGAGAGCCGGGCTGCTGAGCCTCGATGGAGCAGCCACCAGAGAGGTGAGGGGCAGCAGGGGGTGCGACTGAGGACCAGAGGGCTGGGCTGACAGCATCAGGTGGAGGTAGCAAGTGCTCAAGGAAAAGAAGAAGCCCCTGGCAGTTTCTCCCTCACCCCGAGGCTTGCCTGAACCTTGGCCCAGGAGTGAAGTCACGCGGAGCCCAGAATAGCTCCTGCTGGACCTCGTGGCCAGGTCAGGCTCAGCTCAGGCTCCGCTCAGGGACAGAGACCCTCTCCTTCCGTCTGTCTGTGTTTCTCTTCCTTTTCTCTCTTTGCCTTCTCTCCTCCCCCAGAGCCCCCTTCCCACATGCTCACACTCTGCCCTAATGAGCTGGTCCCCAGACGAGTGCAGGGAGTGGGAAGAGCTCCCGGGTGACAGACGTGCCCTCTGTGCCAGGCTGGTGGAGAAGCCCAGCAGTGGGTCAGCGGAACACCCAGAGTCTGGCCCGGGACCCATCGTGACCCGCACGGCCTCAGGACCTGCCCTGGCCTTCTGGCAGGCATTGCTGGCCGGGGACGTGGGCTCCGTCTCCCGCATCCTCGCCGACTCCAGCACTGGCCTGGCCCCAGATTCCATCTTTGATACCAGCGACCCAGAGCGATGGAGGGATTACCGCTTCAACATTCGCGCTCTGAGTATGGCCAGGGGCACTGGGGGCTCTGAGCAGGAGAGGGGAGGCTGGGAATGGAGCTCTGGGCTCCCTCTTCCCGGCCTCTGCCCACCTCCCTCGTTACTTGGCAGCTCTTTGCTTCCCTCCAGGATCTGAGGCCGGTGTCTCCTCTCTCCCTAGGACTCTGGTCTCTGACTTACGAAGAGGAGCTGACCACCCCACTGCATGTGGCAGCCAGCCGGGGCCACACGGATGTTGTGCAGCTGCTGCTGAGGCGGCGGGCAAAGCCAGACAGTGCCCCCGCGGGCCGCACCGCCCTGCATGAGGCCTGTGCCGCAGGCCACACTGCCTGTGTCCATGCGCTGCTGGTGGCAGGAGCCGACCCCGACATCCCTGACCAGGACGGGAAGCGCCCCTTGCACCTCTGCCAGGGGACTGGCACCCTCGAGTGAGTGACTCCTCACCCTAACCCCCAGCCCACTCGTAGGGGAGACAAAGCCCTGACCTCAGCGGGGACGGGGGAGCATGTCAGGGGCTAGCAGGCTGGGTAGGCTGGATGGAGAAGTCAGGGCTCAGGTAGGGAGTCAGGATGCAATTGCTCCTCAAACCATCCAACCATTGGTCCCAGTACCCCAGAGGTGGAGGAGGGCTGTGTCAGGGGGCAGCCTCATGGCCTGCATTGCAGAACTTGTCTGGATTCATTCTGGGGATCCGTCCTGTCAAGTTTTCACGTGTTCTACAGCAACTGAGGCACAGTCCTGCCCTCAGTCCTGGCCAGTGATCCAGACAAGGCTGTAAGGGTAGTGACTTCCAGTTAGAGACTAAATTGGTCCCTGGGGACAGGGTCTGGTTCTCAACTTGGCAGGTCTGGCATTTCTAGAATGGCAGACACCCTCAGTAATGGGCTCAGGGACCAAGTCCAGCTAACCAGACTCTCAAGAAACTAATGGATATATCCAAATGTGACAAAGGTATTGTTTACTGTACGGAATATTCCAAATAATTCTGCCCTATGTGCAGGGAACCTTGGAGGATGAGTCCTCACAATTCTTTGAGCATGGAATCCCCCAAAGGAAGCCTTTGCAAACAGTTGACTAATTGCACCCACAATGGAGGCCCTCTCTCTACTGACTACACACCTGCCAAATTTCACATCCTGCCCCTGAATGGTGCCAAATTTTTTATCCTTTGGTCCTTCTTTCATGGATCTTCTTCCACCTGTTAAACGCATCAGCTTTCAGAGGACTCCACTGACTTATCATATTGAAGACATGTCCTACAGCAGCATAGTCCCATAGAAATACACTGTGGGTATGAGCCAAGTAGGTAATTTAAGTTTCTAGTAGTCTTATCATAAAACGAAAAAGAAACGGGTGAAAAATTTTTAAACAGTGGTAAAATACTCACAGCATAAAATTTACCATCTTAACCATTTCCAAGTATACAAGTACATTCACGTTGTTGTGTAACCATCATCACCATCCATCCAACTCCTGAAGTTTTAATCTTACAAAACTGAAATTCCAGCCCTATTGAACAATAACTTCCCGTTCCCCC
This sequence comes from Murina feae, assembly GCA_004026665.1. Taxonomy (NCBI): domain Eukaryota; kingdom Metazoa; phylum Chordata; class Mammalia; order Chiroptera; family Vespertilionidae; genus Murina; species Murina feae. The sequence goes on along the minus strand of PVJC01017469.1, from coordinate 11,117 downwards.
TCCCCTCACAGCACCACCATTCTACTTTGTGTCTCCATGACCTTGACTCCTCTGACTGCCTCACATAAGTGGAATCATATAGTTTTGTCCTTGTGTGACTGACATATCACTTAGCATAGTGTCCTCAGGGTTCATCCATGCTGTAGCATGTATCAGAATTTCCTTCCTTTTTAAAGGTTGCGTAATATTCTATTGCATGTAGATGCCACATGTCAGTTACCCATTCATTCATCTATTGATGGAGACTTAGGTTGCTTCCATGTATTGGCTGTTGTGAATGATGCTGCTGTGCACATGTGTATACAAATATCTGGGAAACAGCTGAAATTAATTATAATAATATATTTCATTTAACACATATATCCAAAATGTTATCATTTCAACATATAATCAATAGCAAAAAAACCCTAATGAGATGTCTTACATTCTTGTTTTGTACTACCTTCAAGTTGATGTGATTTTACACTTAGCGTGTATCAATTAGGACTAATCATATTGCAAGTGCTCAATAGCCACATGTGGCTGATGGCTACTGATTGGACAATACAGTTCCACCTGTTGACCTCAGCAGCCTTCAGAGGGCCCCTCTTTTTAGCTCTGGCCATGTTCCAGCCCAGCCCCCTTGAAGTGACACCCAGTGATGGTCCTTCCTTCCTTGAGTAAGAAAATGTATATCTAAAATCATGATGGAGAATTTCAAACACAGAAATGTGGGTGGGATAAGATAATGATCCATCATCATCTGCACCACCCACCTCTCCCTGCCATTAATGCTGCTGTTGAGAGTTCTTATGAGAACAGCTTTCCAGGCATATGCTGCCCACAACAGCGTCATTTAGGTCTAGATTTCAGCAATTATCCCTGTTCTACGGATGAGGAAGCTGGGGCTTATCTTCGCAAAGAGGCTAATGCCTTTAGCCTTGAAGTCTGGCTCGTCAGTTTTGTTTTTCTTTGTGCTCACTGTCAGGCCCCACTCCCCCATTCCCTCCTCCAGTCCCTCCAACTCCCCTGTTGTCCCTGGACCGGAAGGCCAGCTTTTCCCCTTACTGGCTGTGCGAACGTAGGTGAGAGCCTCACGCCCGCAGTGCCTCCATTTCCCCATCTGAACCTGCCCTAGGAAACAAGTGAGCGCAGGTAAGGTCCCCAGAAGCTGCCTGTTGTAAGTGCACCATGGTGTCTTGTGACTTTTCCTGCCATTGAGGGTTTAGTGCACTATTCCTACGGGGGGGGGTGGGGCGGGGTGTGGACTTGAAGAGAGGGCATTGTTGATTCTGCAGAATGTTGGAGGTGAGGCCATACAGAACCAGGAGCCACCCAAAGCTCCCCAGGGTTCGCTTTGCTCAGACTGGCGGAAATGGAAGGGTGAAGGGCTGCACCCCACTTTCCTTCCCACTGCCCTCTCACCCTCACTAGGTGTGCAGAGCTGCTCCTGAGGTTTGGGGCGAAAGTGGATGGTCGGTCTGAGGAGGAAGAGGAGACCCCTTTGCATGTGGCCGCCCGGCTTGGCCATGTGGAGCTGGCGGACCTACTTCTAAGACGGGGCGCGTACCCAGATGCCCGAGACGCTGAAGGCTGGACACCGCTGCTGGCTGCCTGTGACACCCGCTGCACACCCCCCACTGACCCTGAGGCCACCGCAGCCCGCTGCCTCCAGCTGTGCCGCTTGCTGCTCTCAGCCGGTGCTGACCCCGATGCTGCCGACCAGGACAGGCGGCGGCCCCTGCATCTGGCCTGTCTCCGTGGCTATGGGGCCATCGTGGAACTGCTCCTGTCCTGTGGCGTCAGTGTCAACGCCATGGACTATGGGGGACACACAGCCCTGCACTGTGCTCTGCAGGGCCCACCCTTGGCCCTGGCCCAGAGCCCAGAGCATGCAGTGCGAGCTCTGCTCAACCACGGAGCTGTCCGAATCTGGCCTGGGGCTCTCCCCAAGGTATGGGGCTGGGGGCAAAGGGAGGGCAACGAAGGTCAGGGGACAGGCGACCAGGGCTGTGTGCCCACATGCTCTGGGTGTAGCCCAGGCCACTTGGGCATTTGATAGGTCAATTCAGTCTGTCTGTCATTCCACAAGCCAGCAAAGCCCAATAGGGGGCAGAGGTGAGGACACAGACCAGGGGAGGAGAGTGTGTGTGTGTGTGTGTGTGTGTGTGTAAACATGTGTGAATGTGCATACATGTGTGCACATATGTGTGTACATATACATGTGCATTCCATATGGACTGAGGGCAGTGGGGCCAAATTATAAAGGATTGGAAGAGTCTGAGAGGAGGAGCCAGGATTGACGTGGACAGAAGGAGTGAGCTGATAAAAAAAAAGCTCTGCCTGGCCGTGGGCCAATCAGTGAGACACTTGAAGCTCAGGCGAGGCTCCCCTGAGCAGGTGATGAGCCTGGGTCACGAGGTTCGAGACGAGCTTGGTCCTGATTTCTGAGTGCTTGGCAGGACAGGCATCACCCAGTCCTACGTGGCTGTCCTGGCACCTGAGAAAAAATCCTTCACTGTCAATTCCCAATCTGTCTCTTAATTTATGTTAACTTCCCCAAAGGGGGTTCACCTGGAAGACCTGTGTTACTGATGCCCTGGCAGGGGGCCCTGTCCCATGCAGTGTCGTGTCTGGAGGTGGCTATGTGACATCAGGAAGGGCACTCGTCTTGGGTTGGGTCAGGACTGATATGGCTGTGGGCAGGCCCCCCTGCCCTATCTCCCTGCTTATTCCGTTCAGCCTGGCCTTGTCCTGGATGCTCCCCTCCTGTCCCAACCTTTCCCCTCCATGCATAAGCCTAGAAGTATTTGTCTGGGTTCCTAAGCAAGACCAAATAATTAAACAGCCTGAGAGTTCGGCAGATTGGTCTCCCCTTTGGGAGAATACAAGAAAATCAACAATTAACACTAATTAATCTCCTATTAACACCAGATAATTAGGAGACAAGTAATTCCCTGTAATCTGACAGTGGCTCTGACAGCTAATGATTCCCGTCGTCAGAAACAGGGTGGGAGGAGGAGGTGAAACAGCAAGCGGATTTCCCCTCCGCCTGCCCCTCTGGCCCTGCTGCTCTCTGCCTCCCCCACCAAGGGGGCCACATAGCGAAGAGCCCCTTCCATCCCTTCGTGATCAGAAAGCGCAGGATCCGTTTCCCTCGATTGCACAGTTATGCCGGGCACAGCCGGGACACCTGGTCTTTGTAAGGAACTCCTCCCTACTAGGAGGTCTCTGTGGCCCACCTGGGACCATCGCCAGCCCCAGCCAGTTCTCTAGGAGCCACCACAGTGGACTGAGCACTTAGGAGACCCGGTCTTGATGCTCGTGTGACTATAGGCAAGTCACTGGAACCTTTTAAACCCAAATTCCCTGCGACCAACCGTGATGAAAAGCTATTGGAGCCAGTGGATAACAGTAAGAGCCAGCACAGTCCTGCCACACGCCAGACACTGATTGAAGGTGTGTGTGACCTTGTTACATGAGTTCCCTTAGTCCTCCTGACAGCCTCTGAGGTAGGTGGCGACTAAGAGTGCAGACTCTGGAACCAGGCACACTATCTGGGTGACCCCTGGCAAGTTGCTTAGTCTCTCTGGGCCATAGTTTCCTCATCTGTAAAATAGGAACATAGCAGTACACCTGATTCTTAGGTTAATGTGAGAACTAAACGAGTTTACACACGTAAAGCTCTTTGGACTGGAGTTTGTGTGCAAGCCCTGTTAGCTAGCATCGTTTTGAAATCGTATAGCGTATGTGAAAGCGCTTGGACAGCTGTTAGGTGTTATCCCGACGTAGGCTATCGCTAGACAAGGGAGAGAGAGACACGCGTGCTGGAACACAGGAGAGTTCCTGGAGGGGATGGGACTTGGGCTTGAAGAGCTGGAGGCACAGGCATTCCGGGCAGCGTGCAGAGCAAACCAACATGGGCCGGGACAGACAGAGACTGGCCCCAGCGGCGGGCAGGAGGAGCAGGTCGAGCAGGAAAGTCCGATGTAACCAGCTTGCAACTTCCTAGCTCTGAGGAGTGAGAAAGAGAGGCCTGCCTTGGGCAGACACTGGGATAGCTTCGGTGAGCTCTGCCCAGATGCAGGGCCAGAAGCAGAGGGCCGTGGGTGTGGGTGATGCTTTCTCCAGAGGTCCCGCCTCCTGGACCAGACCGCCCCCTGCTCCCGTTACCTGGCAGTGCCCAGTCCAGGCAGCACTCCCAGCCGGCCAGGCAGACGGGTCTTCTCCCATTGTGCAGGGTGTGAAAGCCCTAATGCCAGTTTGTGGGAGGGAAGTGGGGTATGTACAGAGATGCTGGCTGGAACATGGCACCTGGCTGTTCTCAGATTTTACAAAGAATCTGTGGCCGGTAGCTTGACATACAACAGGAAATGGAGGTGAAGCACAAATCTGCTCATGGGTATGACATGCAGGCATGGGTGGGTATGACAGTACTTGTGTGTGCCACACCTGTGCATGGTTACCTTTCTGACCATGCGAATGGTCCCCCAGCATGGGCAGCTCTCTGGCACGGCTTGCCCCTCACTGCATCCAGGTGTGGGCAAGGTTGGTTTCTTCCGGAGGCTCTGAGAGAGAATGTTCCATGCCTGTCCCCAAGCTTTTGGTGGCTGCCCACAATCCTGGGCGCTCCTTGACTTGTAGGCTCATCACCCCAATCTCTGCCTCCATTGTCACATGGCATTCTCCCTGTGTGATGTCTGTGTTCCATTTCCTCTTCTTATAAAGATAGCAGTCGTATTGGATTAGGACCCACCCTAATGGCCTCATTTTAACTTGATTACATCGGCAAAGGCCCTATCTCTGAATAGGTCACATTTATAGGTCGTAGGGATTAGGACATCCACATATCCTTTGCGGGAGGTAATTAAAGCCACAACAGCTGTTCTGGGCTGGCTTTGGCATCCTGGGTGGACTGACTGGGACCTAGAGTGTGGGGTAACCCTGGAAACACTCAGTACTTCTGCCTCCTCCAGGTGCTGGAACGCTGGTGCACGTCCCCTCGGACCATTGAGGTCCTGATGAACACCTACAGTGTCATGAAGCTTCCTGAGGAGGCCATGGGTCTGGTACCTCCTGAAATTCTGCAGGTTAGACTCCAGTACCCTGACCACACAATCACTCAGCCTGTCCAAGAGACTCCCACCTCCTAAAGGAAACCCCATGGGTCCCCCGGCTCTGCCCCACAGAAGTTATCCAGAGACCCTCTTACGTCCCAGAAGAAGAAAACTTAGCGTGAACACCCCAAGAGGCTCCGGAAGACACTCACTGGCCACCAGCCTACCCCTGTGGGAGGAATGGGTGCTCTTGTCCAAGGCTGCCTCGCTGAGTCCTCCATTCCATCCCCAGAAGCACCACCGCTTCTACTCCTCCCTCTTCACCTTGGTGAGGCAGCCCCGATCGCTGCAGCACCTGAGCCGCTGTGTGCTCCGAGCTCACCTAGAGGCCTGCCTGCCCCACGCCCTGCCCCGCCTTCCCCTGCCGCCCCGCCTGCTCCGCTACCTGCAGCTGGACTTTGAGGACGTGCTCTACTAGGTGAGTCCTGGGTTCTGTGGACAGTCCCAGCAGGAGTTGTGTGTTTTTTTTGGAGGGTGAGGGTAGGAGGCAAGAGGAGAGTTGGGGGCAGTGTCCTGAACGCACATCTCTCCTTCCAGGTGAACACTGCACGTGGAGAGAGCCTCAACACAAGTGCCCCAGACACCAGGGGCTCTGGCCTGCTCCTCGCAGTGCACCAAACCCAGGACTGAACCGAACCAACTCCAGCCCAGGTGGCCCTCTCAGCAGGAGGTCCCTCTCCTCCGGCAGCGTGGATGCTGCCATTCCCACCAGGGAGAGGTGGATGGGCCATGTTTGTTGGAGAGAGAGCTAGGACTCATGGCAAGTGACACTCTCCTCTTGGGGGCCTGCTGGGATCCCCTCTGGACAGTCCGAATCCTGCATGCACATTAAAGTCTCCAGACCTGTGTTGTCTGGTGCTCTCTCCAACAGGCCTGCCTCTGAGCTGGCCCACTCACTGGGGCCTCAGGATGGGCAGACTGGATCTGTTCCATGGTGCCAGCTGTGTCACCTTCCCCCTCTGGCATCCACCAGCTGTTGAGGAATCCCAAGCAGATCCCTGTCCCGCTACCCCGTGATAGTGTCAGAAAAGTCCCAAAGGACAGCCGGCCAGTAGATGACTAGGGTTAGGGCAGAGCCTCAGCAGGTGAGGCCACGCAGACAGTGCGGCAGGACAGTGAAGGCAGCCGGGAGTGGGGAAGGGTGGGAGGGGCAGACAGGCCAAGGGGAACGCAGGTGCCCAGGTGGGCAAGCATGGATGAGGAGAGTGGAAGACCCAGGTTTAGAAAAAATAAGCTCCCCCAAAGCTCTCCCTCTTCCCTGTCCTGTGTGTAGGTCAGGGAGCATCCATAGTGTGGGCCCTCTGGGAAACGACCAAGAGGCCAGTGGTTCCTGCCACTGTTGATCTGCTCCTCCAATTTAGCTCTGAGGTGGCAGGAGCTGACCTGAGAGCTACACCCTTGGATTCTAGCCATTAAGCCTCTTCCCCTCCCTGGGCTGTAAGGACAGGAGGGAGTTCCCGAGGCTCTTTGCAGAACCAGGATTTTAAGAACCTGCAGGGGTCCCCAGCAGCCAGGAGCCGGCCTGCAGGGACAGGGGGGCGGGGTTGACTGGAGCTGCCGAGCAGCCAATCAAGTGCACTGTAATCCGTGACGACAGGGTTGCTAGGCAGATTTCCAGGGCCACGGAGTGCGCACGCGCCGGAGTTCACGATTTTCCCGCCAACAGCCAGGCAGGCCTGGAGAGCGCGAGGCGGCGAGGCGGCGAGGCGGCGGGGCGGCGGGGCGGCGGGGCGGGCCTTGGAGGGCGCGGAGCTCGCGGGTGGAAGGAGCAGCTGAGGCGGACGGGCCGAAGTGAGGGAGCCTGGCTTCCCGCCGAGCCTCTCGGGCCTTGGGCTGACCGGGGGCTGCGGGGCGGGCCCGCGCCGGGAGCCCAGGCCCACGGAGGTCAGGCGGATGGCGGGCTGCGTGGGCGTCCAGGTCCCGCCTCACGGACAAGTCGCAGCGGTTTCCGCGAGGCGTGTGCGGGAGTGAGTGCCGGAGGGCGCGGTGCCGGGGAGAAGCCCCTATCAAGGTCCGCTGGACGGGTCGGCCCCGCTCCCGGCGCCTCCTGGGGCCCTGGCGCGGTCTTCCCAGTGGGGGGCGCTAAGCCGACCGCCCGCGGAGGGAGCCGCTCCCCGGGAGGAGCTCCCACGGGACTGGCGGGCGACGGGAGCGGTGTGAGGTGTGCCGCGGGGGGCGCCCTTCTGTGAGGAGGTGACCTCGCGTCCCCCGAGGCCTGCGGAACCCGACGAGCCGCGCGCGGGAGAGCCGGCGGGAGGCCCGGGCGGGGCGGGGACGCGCCGACCGGGAAGCTGCAGGTCAGGCCCTTCCCAGACCCTCGGGCCCCGCGGAAGGACAGCGCGCCCCGGGTCCGAGCCGCGGCACCGTGTGAGAACTGCGAGGCGCGGAGAGGGGCAGGCGCGCGGGGAACCGGCTCCACGGGGCTCCCGCGCACGCGCGTGTCGGAGCCGCGGGTCTGCGGCCTTTAGGCCGGGAGGGTCGGTGGGTCCGGGCCGCGGGGCTGCGGGCGCTGCTGGAAGCTCCGCTCAGGGAACCCCAACTGCAGGACGCCTGGCTCCGCCGCCTGTGCGTTTGGGTGGAAAGCGTCTCTTTTTGTCGGATTTGCGGGGAGACGCTGGCGAGGAGGTTGGACTGCGTGACGCGTTCGCCCCCCGCCGCCCCCGCCCCGGTCCCCGCGTGTCCCCCGTGTTCTCTCTCCCTCGCTCCCCCCGGAAGTTCTCCCACGCCGGCCGGGGCCCTTTCCTGCCGCCTGACGCTGGGGCTCAGGCCCCCGGCACGCAGCTGGGGAAGGAGGCCTGTCCTGCCCGCAGCGAACCTTCCATCGGACCCGAGAAACAAGCGTGTGAATAATGGGCTCGGACGCAAAGGGCAATGGAGGAGCGGAAGCCCTGCGGGGGCCGGAGCCGCGCCGCGGGGAGTGACGCGAGCGGGGCGGCCGGCAGCCGGGAGGACGCACCGACGGCAGCCTCTCCCTGGCGAGCGGGGCAGCGGCTCTGGCCACGACGGGGAGGAGCCGTGTGCCGTCCGCTCCCCACCTCCCCTCCGCCGGCCGGGGTCAGGGAGGCCCTCGCTCGGGTCCGACACCCCGACATCCTAGCAGCCTAGGAGCTCCCCCCAGCCTCCGGGCTGCCGGTCCCGCGGGCCTAGAACCTCTCCCCGGTAATTGCTTTCCGTAATGTGTTTGCTCCAAACCAATTTCACGCCTCCGTGAGGACTCCGCCCCGCACTGGAGGCGCGGACCTCCCCACCACCAGCCTACCCGCGTGTAACACGTGCTCACACACACACAGCGCACATTTAGCACAGCAGGTACACAGGGTCCAGGGCCCTGGACACGACAGACACATACCAACCTGCACCCGTGCTGACTGCACTTTGAGACTCTCGTGTGCAATCCTCATGCCCAACCAGTGCGCTCCCAGGTGCGCACCTAGCAGCGCAGCGCCCCTTGCGCGCTGGTCCCTGGACGGCCGCCCGGGTCCTAGTCCTTCGCCCTGGGGCGCCTCCTGGACTCCAGCGAGGAGGCGCTCTCGCGATGACGCAGTTGCACGTTGCTGCCACCAGAGGGTACTCGCGGACAGGGCCCAGCGCTGCCCACGTCAGTGGACTCCCGTCCCTGAGTGAGGCGGCAGAATCTGTTGGCTTTAACTTTTTTGCTCGTTTATTTTGTTAATCCTCATCAGAGGACATTTTTCCATTGATTTTTAGAAAGAGTGAAAGGGTCCAGGCAGCGTGGCTCAGTGGTTGAGCATCTACCTATGAACCAGGAGGTCACGGTTGGATTCCCCATCAGGGCACCTGCCTGGGTTTCAGGCTCCATCCCCAGTGTGGGGCAGGCAGGAGGAGCCAATCCATGATTCTCTCTCATCATTGATGTTTCTATCCCTCTCCCTTCTCTGAAACCAATAAAATATTTTTTAAAAAAGATAGAGAGTGGAAGGGAGGAGGAGTGACACACAGAGAGAAACATCGATGTGAGAGAGACACATCCATTGTTTGCTTCCTGCAAGTGCCCTGGCCAGCCAGGATCAGGCCGGATCAAGCCTGCAACTGGGATAGGTGTCCTTGACCAGAATGGAACTCCTTCAGTCCGAGGGCTGAGGCTCTGTGCACTGAGCCAAACCAGATAAGGGCTTGTTGGCTTTGACTTTAGAATACTGTGTTCATTCTTAGCATCCTAGGTTCTGACCTCTAATCAATGAAGGGGAGGCCAGATGATGGGCTCCGGCATAGACTTGTACCAGTAGAGAGAGTCGATTCAAAATAAAATTCCTCTGCAGGACCATTTCCCCAACAGATGGAATAGTGAGAGTGGGACAAGTCAGAGACATGGACAATTAAAGAAGCACTTTTAGAATGACACTTTAGACAGTGAGAGGAGGTGCTTACCCTCAAGGGACCCGTTCAGGATTCAGGGGGAGAACCAGTTTTCTCTTGGTAAAGATTTGACGGCAATGGCTTCTGTCCTCGGTACAGATAGGAGAGGCACTGATTTGGGGACTTTTTATTCTTTTCCTTTTTTTTTTTTTTTTTTTTTTTTTACAATTAGTGCATATATTTTATTTTATTTATTTCTCTTTCTTTTGGGGGGAGAGGGACTTCCATTCTTGACTATACCGCTCTTCTTGGCCCACTTAGTGCAGGAACTCATTTTGAAAGGTATTTCCTCATATTCACTTGATCCTTGCACCAGCTCTTACTAATCCATTCTGTCCCACCAGAGAGTGACAGGCTTATTAAAGTGGTCTTTTACTGAAAGGACTGGTGGCAGGGAAATATTTCAATATACATGCCCTTTGAGTTTTTGGAACTTTGTGCTATCTGATTTTATTACCTATGCAAACATGAGTGCAATTACTTCTTCAAAATGGGCCTTTCTTCATGGTTTATTTTATTGGTGTTGTTACTAATAGAGCTTTAAGTTCAGTTTGTAGCCCAAAAGTTCCCTTGATAATTTATCAAGTCAATAAGCCTCTTTTTGTGTATCCAGTACTCTAAAGCCATCAAACCAAGTACTGACCTCTATCTCACTTTTTAAGTACAATACACTTTAAAGTCCAGTCTTCCATGTTGGTACCATGAAGCGCTTGGTTAGTCTAACAAAGGGTTCTGACAAATGTCTTTAGAAGAATGTTCAAGGATTATCCTGTACTTTAGTAGTGAGGTGGGCTTCCCAGGCCTAAGCTAAGCCACCTCTTTTTTTCTCCCTGGTAGCATCTTCCCACCAGACTTATTTCAGAAGTTTCACTGAGTTTAATGCAGAGCCCACAATCAGGACGGAATGGAAATCACACTCTCCTCCCTTTACCTCTCTGAGGAACTCCCTTCTTGGGCTCCACCGTCTTTTGTCCCATTCTGGTAACAGTGTCTTTTGGGATTTTTAATGCATTAGCCTGAAGTTAGTGTTGTTCACTAGGCCAACAAAACACTCCTAAACTGGACAAATGTCACGGAGATCCAGGGTTCTCTCCTGCCCTGCTCTGTTTTGGCTCAGAAACTCTGAGACTCTTTGGCGTAAGTTTTTATCCTCACCTGAGCCGAAGCATCCTCCTGAGCTTTGCTACTTGTGTGGCTTTGCTACTATTAATTATAACTAGCTTGGCTCTCCCAGTGACCAGATGACCCCCATTTTAGCGGGCCAGGCTTGCTCTATGTACTGAAGCTCAGGTCACTTCTGTTGACCTGCTTCTGACCTGAGGCTCCTATCAAGCAAAAGTGCCCATGACTTTTGCCTCATAGACAACTCTTCTGCTGGGAATCAGAAGGAGGGGGAGAGTAAAGAAGACCACCATTTCAGTATGTGAGAATGGGGGAAGGTGAGCAGAGTCATCAGCAATTAGCAGATAATTAGCGCTGCTGACCCTTAGGGCTCATCAGCACGCCTGGGGCCAGCCCCTAGCAATCAGCCAGGGCAGGTCGATAGTGTCAGGCCCAGGAATGAATAGGGCTCATCAGCAGCGCTGGAGCTGGGGAGCCAATCAGGGAAATTAATAGTAAGAGAGGGAGAGAGGAGAAGTGGGG